>JAJQOW010001335.1:7500-53759 GCA_037975125.1 Latrodectus hesperus | reverse complement strand
GGGCTTCTTAAACTTTTGTAATTCACGACCCCATTTATGATTGCGAGTTTCTTGACGACCCCATACAAATATAAAAGAAAAATAAATTAATATTTTTTGATGATATATTTATTAGGTAACAATATACATATACATATAAAAATATATAAGTTTAGAATTCGTTTTGAAACGTACAAAAATCTAAAACTAAAAATTGCACAAAAAATTATAAAATTGTATTTATTATAGTTCAAAAATATACATACCTGGTTGTTATGTACTACAGGAACAATTATGTAGTTGTAGATAATTATTATAAAAACATGTGAAATATTTAAAACTATTTATTAAAAACACAATAATAAACTTAAAATCTTAAAACAAATCGTTAAATGCCTTAGCAACTTGTATTTTCTTAACACTACTACTTTCACTGATAAAAAAAATAAATTCAATTAACTGGCTGGTGGTAGATCCAACAATATACGAGTACAAATGGAAAAAAAAATTAAACTGACAAATTCGGATTAACACGCACTTTGTTCACAATCAAACAATGGCTAAATGAGAATAAAACGAAATGTTTATATAGTTTCTTCAGCAATAATACCTAGAAATTTTGTTGATAATATTTCTCAGGATCATTTCGGTTTCAAGATCATTTCTGTTTTTCGGTTTGTACCTGCATTTCTATTAAGAGTATTATAATACTCTTAATAGAAATGCAGGTACAAACAATCTTTCCGAACTAGAAGATTTTATGATATATTTATCTACGATAATTGTTATTTTATCTTTATAACAATAATTTTACAAGTTAAAAAGCATTTTCTTTTAAATTGTATTTTTATCTCTCGTGACCCCAGAATTTTGCTACGCGACCCCAAATGGGGTCGCGACCCATAGTTTAAGAAGCCCTGTCCTATAGCATAAAATCTATGAAACGAATAACCAAATTAAAATTTTAAAATTTTACCATTTTTCCCTTTTTGTGTAAAATTATGTATCACTAGTCACTTCTCGCTTTTGTAAAAATGATTTTATAATTTTCTTTCATATTCATCCTTTTATGCTGTTTAATATTTTAATTAGTATCTAAAATAAAAATGAATGTCAACTATTGTCAGAAGTAGTAAAATTATTATTATTACTTTATAAATATTTATTGTGTATTGATAAGTATAAATAATGAATACTAAATATCATTTTCATTCATTTAATATATTTGTAAAAATTTTATAAAGGAATCTGGAAAATTTAATCTAGAAACAATTAATTAAGCAAGGTTTCGTAATAATAACTTTTAGAAACTTTTAATAAATAATATACTTTTATTTAGAAAAAATATTTCTTTTAATTTATCAAATAGTGCACTTCTCAGTAATTATATATCATTAGTTTTACAATTAAACATGATGACTAACAATTAAATTTATGTAAAATATGTACAAAAAATTTTTATAATGTAAAATCACTAATAATACTTAAATTCAGATATTTGGACAATACCTAATGGTAGTGCAATCGTTTACTTTTAATTAATTATTTTTCAATGATATAGGACACTTATTATTTAAATTCACATACAGTTATATACTACTGGGGTACTCATTTTTTAAATGGCTTCACTATTGCGCATAATAAGGGCAACTGAAAGTTTATGTTTTTCAATATTTGTTCCTCTGTAAAATTCAATTGAGACAGTTAATAAGGCATCATAGTAGTTGGATATTCATTCAAATACATGCATTTTCCTTCCTTTTCTACAGTTTCTACAGACTTTAAATAAATTTAATTCAATGAAATCTAAATCTAAAGAAAACATTTTGCTTAGCATACTAATACTCAAATTATCTTACAATATATATTTTTTAAATTATCATAATGTTTTCAAAACATGTTTTTTTATGGTAAGCTACAGAACACTGCCTAAAAATGAGGATTAATAATTTAATTAAATGCTTTCAGAGACATTTTTATTGTAAAATATGAGAGAGATTTATTATATATTTCAACATTTTGTTGAAATATTGAACACTGGAAGCTATTAGGTATTGTTTTATTTAATAGTTCTTCCTTAATATGTGTAGATTTTTACCATTCTCTTAAACCAGGGGAAGACTACTATGTTAAACCACTAGAAGACATGAGATTATGAAAAAGTGACATTACATACTTTAAGGTTATATGCAATTTAATTGTTGGCTACATTTCCATAAATAAAATAATAATAAATAAAAAAATTTAAAAAATTTATAACTTCCTTTCCAAATTAAACTAACTATAAAATGAACTTGTTTTGTTTTTTCCATTTTACTTTTTCTTCTCTACTATTGTTAACGTGTTAATGGCTTTAATCAATCGAAAATTGCTTCTCAAACCGATACTTTAGTCTTTATATAAGAAATCATTTTATTAACAAAATGAAATTAAACAATATTTTTAATTTTGATTCCAAAGAGTTGAATAGAGAGAACTTATATGTGTCATAGAGAGAAGTCATAGAGAGAACTTATATGGGTGCCATGGCCAAATCAATTCAACTATTGTGAAGGCCATTTGGCATAAAGTGATTTGATATGACTTCTAGAATAATGGTTTCTGATACTCATAACAATCAATGTTTTACACGCAAAATGTTGACCAAACCAAAAACAATTAAATTGAGGGTTAAAAAAGCTTTAATGGATTTCAAGAGAATGTGACACAAAAGATATTAGTGAACTGGAGAACCAGGCAAAAAATCCATGAATCATTCAAAGATACAAATTAGAAAAAATAGCAAGTTCAGAAAATTTTGGAAGCAATATCGTGGAAAATATTTGAAAATTAATTATTTAGAACAACAGGTAATTGCCATAATTGTAAAAACTTTTACCAACGGAAAAAATCATAATTAAAAATTATTTTTTATTTTTGGAAAAAATCATGAATGGATTTTACTCATCACCGACGACACTCAGACATTCGATGATAAAATTCTTCTTTTTTGCTGCCATTCGGCATTACAAAAATGAAGCATTATCTGACGTCATGGATATTTTAAATTAATGAGAATTGACATAAAAGGTTGTAATCATAATCTCAACTGTAATGAAAGAAACAACTCCTTAATGGTTAATAAATTACTCACCTGCTAAAAGAGATAGAATTGAAAATACGCTTATATAATTGAAATTGGATATCTAAATTTCATTTCCCCTTTTTCTCAAAAATACTGTTAGTAAAAACTAAGTTGTACATGATATCTTCTGATATTTTCTAGATAGTAAACATAATAAAATTCCTGAGAGATTACCTTGCAATATTTTTATTTTCAGTTAACTCTGTTGTTGTTGTTGCTTATCCTCCGTGTCTGACGGAGTCAGACTAGATCCACGAGTTCGTTGACTGTAAGGAAGTCGAAGACTAAAAGAGGATTGCTAAAGAGATCCTCCCTAGAGAGACCCATGCAATCCAAAAGATGCTCAGGAGAAGCCTGATGATTTTGGCACTTGGTGCAGGCGACGAAAGTTTTCCTGTCCTCGTTGAAAGTGAGGCACTTAATATGACCGCTAGCAAGTCTTGAGAGAACAGTCCGGGTACGTCTGTCATGCGGGAGGTCTAGGGACAAACCCGGTTTTGATCCCTTGTACCAATTATGGGTGGGGGGTGTTTTCCACTCCTCCGAGATTTTTGATTTTTCCCGGGAGTATAACTCCAGAAAAGTAAGTGTGGAAGAGGGAGTATTTGAAATCCTGCGACCCTCCTTAGCAAGATTATCGGCCATTTCATTCCCGTGGAGATTCACATGTGAAGGTATCCATTGCAAGTGAACATCATGATTAAGTGAAATGAGTTTTAATTTAAGCAGGATAGAGTTGCTGATCTTGTCGCCTACAAGAAGCCAATTACTAAGATGGTGGAGAGAACTACGGCTGTCAGACAAGATCCATAGGTCACCATAATCCTCTTCAGAAAGAATAGCTTCTACCTCCTGGTTCTTTTACCTCCTGGTGCTCCGGGCTTTGGTCTAACAGAAGCTGCACATTCCCTCTCCAATGACTTCGTTGACTTCAGTTAACTCTAAATTAGTCAAATAACAGCTGGTTGATTCCATTTTTAATATTCAATTCATGATTTAAATTCTAAGCCATTCAATAAATTTTATGAATAATTTATGCAATGAAATGTTTTAAAAGATTGCAAAAAATGTTTTTCAATTCACTGAAAACAGATAAATTACAGTAAGAAAAATTTGACGTTTAAGTTTTTTTTTTTTTTGGATGCAGATATGCTCAATTGCCTATAAGTAAAAGAAGTCATCATAATCCATAAGAATATTTGCCTTTTATATAATATTTCGTTGAAAATTCTGGATCATTTGATGCATTCAATGAATACTAGAAGAGTGACTATCAATAGTATAATATAACGATTGCTATTTACATAACAATTCTTTCAAATCAAAGAGCATATGTAACATAACATAAAATTCTTTAACCACTACGATGTTCTATTTTTATTATATTCTTTTCCTCTAAATTGTGTTTTCATGGAAAATCCGTGTGCTTGATTAAATTCAATTTTTGAAAAATTGTTTTCTCTCTGAACTTTAAAGTATTTACAAAAGCATGTGTACTCATGAGAGTTTTCCCTAGAAAAGATAAAAACTTTGTTATTTTATGTCTTGAATACTCAATGTGTGTGTGCTTGACAAAAATCCATATTCTATTCTGTGAATCTAATTTTTCGTTCGAGGATGAGTTGAAAAATGCCCCACGAAGTAGAATAAAATTTGCATCAAGATTTTGGTCTTTGACTTATTTAAATTGTAACAATGTTTCATTTTGTTGTTTCAATCACAGTGCTGGCAATTAATTGAAACACAAATAACACTACTATGAAGTGATTGTAAAGCTGATTCTTCCTTGATGTAACTGCTTTAAGAGGAGTAATATTCTACTAGGAATTCTTATCGCTTAAAAAAAGAAGCTTATAGTTCTTCATCTTTTTTTGAAATCATCAGTATGCGTAATTGCTGAGAACAGAAAAGCTTTAATGCATTAGATATAACTTTTCCTACATTTTTACAGTCAATAGCTCTTAAATAACACAAGCACTTTAATTTTCGCTTAATTTTTTGGTGTTTCTCCATTTTAGAAAACGCGTTTTCGCTTTCACCAATTTGTCAACGGTCAGAAATAAATTAGAACACGAATGAATAGAGTTCTTATTTCAATATTTAATAATTTTATAAATTTAAAGGATTTTAAGGCATTATATACTTCATATGAATATTTTCTATTAAACATATAAATTAAATGTCATTTCATCAAAAGGTTATTTTAAGTTCTGTTAAATAATATCATAATATGTGCACTTTTATATATTAAACTTTAGAAATTTATGTTTTCACATTAAAGATTTCAGTCCGCAACTATTATCATGAAAGTATTATCATGAATTTTTTAACTCCTTGAATTTTTTATATTTTTCCATGATGGATAGAAAATAATCAAATCTACAATTCTGTTTCCATTGTATTGATTTAATGTTTGACTTTCTAGTTCACAATTAGAGTAAAACTGAAATATGACTATCACAAATACCAATAGTTTTCTCTGTGATATCCCCATGGACAAAAATATACTTTAAACAAGAAAGCAAGTATGAAATTTTACTATGAGCAAAAAGTTTTACATTTTTTAAAGTTCTTTTTAAGTAATTTATAGAAATATAATCCTTATTGTGATTGCCCTCAGAAATATTATCTAGGACTCCCTTGAGTGGAGCAGCTGTGAAGAATTAATTTCACTCTTAATTTTTTATATAGATACTAAATTTTTTTAAAATTTAAATGATACCTAGAATTTATTAAAAAATAATTAAAGATTTATTTGAATTTAATTTATATTATTCTGTTTGATCTTAAATTAATATCTGTGTAATTGGTGGGCAAATATTCTTAATGATACAGCATTTCACTTTCCAAAATGCTGTGAAAATATCTCTTTTGTTTTAAAATGTACTTCATTTTCTTAGTTATCTAAGAATCTAATATCATAATTGTTGCAAACATTTTGTATTGCGTTACATTTTTGAGTCAAATTATGTTATTTTCTTAATCATTTGTGTAATAGAGATGATTTTGTTTTAATGTCTTCTACGTATGGAATACATAGAAGACACTAAAACAAAATGACAAATTTGACACAATTTCTCTTTTCTAATTGTAACATTTTATTATATTTTTATTCTTTTTGAAGTTGTTTTACTGTCAGAATATACTTTTTTACTAAAGGAAATAATTTTTCCAAGATATTCATATGCAACATTTAGAAAGTAAATTAAAGATAAATTAATAACATTGGGTAGGTATTATATATATATATATATATATATATATATATATATATATATATATATATATATATATATATATATATATATATATATATATATATATATATAACATATTTATAAATATGTTATATATTAATTTTATTTAACACCTACCCAATGTTATTAATTTATTCTTAATTTACTTCATTTTTAATTGTAACTTATCTAGCCCCCCTCCCCCTTTCCCGTGAAATAAACGGGAAGGGGGAGGGGCTAAACCATTTCCTTTTGAAAAACAGATCCAATCCGACCTAAAACTATTTTTAAATTACTAAGATTAGAAATTAACCCCCTAAATGAATGTTATTAACCTGCGAAAATTTAATTTTGGTGAAAATATTTATTACTTCAAAAGTTTTGTAACAAAAATTTTGAAAACGAACGGAAAAATGTCTATCAAAAAAAAATTTTAAGTAAAATACATCGTTATAGGTGTTAAAAAATTAATATTTTTAATTAATTGTCGACCGATAATCTTGATTAATTAACGAAATAACCGACCGATGGCTGAGTGACTAACGTTTCTGACTTCTGAGCTGTAGGTCCCGGTTTCGAATCCAGTTCGGGTATGGTTGTTACTTTTTTTTTCTGTCCTTTCTTTTGAAATGATGTATGAATGTGGCCCAACCTATAAACGGATCTGTGGTGGTATGGCGTGGGCAATCCCACTCGCTTCCGTGGTTTGGTTCACAGGTGGTTACGACAAATGAGTAGCATTTTCAAATCCTTATTTTGGTGAAGGCCTAGTCACCTAGCGCCCATTTTCATTAAAAAAATTAATTTTTTAGACTGTACAGCTCTTATATTACTAAAATTTCCATCAAAATTGCATTGCATTAAACTAAATTTTCAATACTTATTTAACATTATGCAATTAGGTACACAAATGTTTATTATTAAATATAAAAACCCACACGAGAATCTCCGATCTATTTTATGTGTACCTTCTATTTAGATACTTTATTTCAGTGCTAAAATAGCTATTTTAGCACTGAAATAAAGTAACTTCTAATAAATGTGATTCACGTTCCGAATTTCTGTATCTTCTGTGGCGAAGAAGCATTATTGGAAATCAATTGTAAGAAGTAAATATTTTGATTTTGTAACTAGAAATTTCCTGTAAGCCTTCTGTCTCGACGCAAAAACAATTCTTCCAAGTTTCGATGCAATTATTGACGATGGAAAATAAAACTTTCTTCTGGTAATTTGGTTGAACAATTTGAGGATTGATTTGTTACCGGGGATTTATTCGTTTCAATGGTTATCCGCTTTTTATTACTTTCTGTCAAAGAAAGTAAGTTTATTTCAATATATATGTCTATTTTATTTTTGACACATATAAAACAGCCGAATTTCCAAAGATGTTTTGAAACGTACTATTTCATGTTTTGGCATATCATATATTATTTTCATTTTATTTATTTTTTTAAAATTTTAATGCGTATTTTAAAACATTATCATTCAAAAATGTGGTTTCAGAGGTAAGAAAATTCTTTTAAACAAAAGTCTGTATAAAAATTAGTCATAAAGTATATAATTCTTAAGAAATTATTTGTACCCGTAATCAATATTTTTCACTTAAAGTTAAAAATTAAAAATTTCAGTGAATATATACATCAGTATCAATATTTACATAACACATTTTTCAAATAAACTTTTCCAAAATTAAAAGAAAATTTTTCATAGCTAAATTAAAAAAATAGAATGAAATATAGTCCAATAAATTCTACAATAATATATAAATGCGAAACCTTTTTTACAGCTAATTCAAAATCAGCATAGCAAAAAACTGATAATTCTCAATTAATATTCAAACTGATATTACTCAAAAATACTATTTGTTAAAATAACTTATACTGAAAAAAATAATTATCAATAAAAAAATTTAAAATCGTGATTTATAATAATTTATATTTCATTCAATCGGAAAATAATATTGTATTTATTGTCCGATTTTAACATTGTTTCCATTATTATAAAGAACCTCGTAACAAGTTGATTTGTTCGTTAGCTTCAAAAATATTTTACAGGCGAAAAAAAATTTAACACTTACCTGTACATTTGAAAATAGTATTTAAAAATTAAAAAATAACATATATAAAACTTAAAGACGAAATTTGTGCCGATGGCTTACTTTAAAGCATTTTTAATTCGCTGAGTTTAAATGTTTACTTATACTTGTATTTAAAAATGTTTGATTTCAGCGCTTATTTGTTCTTTAAAAAACTTTTAAATTTATAATTGTTAATTTTTTCATTACATAAAGAATTAATTATGACTATTTTCATGAGAATAAAGATTTTAATTTACAGATTAACTAGTTAAGTTTATATAATAATTACATAATAGAATATTAGAAAAAACGTAATTTTTAAAATGTGATACAAAGTTAAGAAGAAGAATATTTTAAATTTGATTACGGTTTAAGTACAATTTTTCTTCTAGAAAATGTAATCGATACATACAGAGTGCATTAAATCAATAAATATTAACAAATATAGGAAACTAAGATAAAAAAAAACATAAAATAATATTTTTACAATAGAGCTGCATTTTGGTATTTTTTGTACACTTTAAATAAAAATAATGATTATATTTTTTACTTAAAAAAGATTTGATAGATCCAAGAATATATGAGTTACCTTTTAATTAACCTACAGCTTCAAAATGAAATAACACAAGAATTCCCTATGTCTAGCATTTTCTTTATTTAAAATAATGTCAGAAAGGCAATTAATACACAAGGCATTCAAAATGAGAACAGTTAGAAACGATACACTAGCGCAACCTTGTGACAAAGTTATCATTGACTTGTTCAAGTGTTCCTAAATGAGTCAGTAACGGGTTCCTTGAGATATCGAGGTCTGTTGGCTCTTTCTTGTACACTAAGTTTTTCATGTGACCAAAAAAAGACAGAAATTTACATCCGGTGAATAAAGTGGCCAGTGCTGTGCTCTAGGATGGCTGTTTGGGTATTCATAAACAATAACTTGGGCTCCAAACACACTGTTAATAGGGTCAAATATTATGTTTGATGCGGTTTCGATTTGAAACAATGATTGATTGCTATGTTATACATTTGTATATTCCTATCTACAACTAATGCTATTCGAAAACTCTCTATTTGAGAATGTTTTCCCAAAACTGTTTCTTCTTATGCATAACTAATGGAAATTAATGTAGAATAAGGGCTTATACGACGCATTTTAACATGATTTCGTGTCTGTGAATTCGTTGTAAACATCTTTTTGTTCAATCCAGTATTTTAGAGTTCTGCTTAAATCTTGCTGCAATTAACATTTTTTTCAAAAACTTGTACATCAAAATAAACCTAAAATATAAACCTTAAATATTTTCTTTTCTCTTAAAAAAAAAGCTTTACTTTTTTATGTTTATGTAATACTTAGTAATATTGGGTCAGTTTTTGTTCATAAGGCAATATACAAAATAAATAAATAAATAAAAACAGGTGAATGTAATTTATTGAAATTTGAACTAAAAAAGCAAAATAAATCCTCAATGGATGTAATAGCGCTTTCTTTTTGTTACTGACCTCATTAATTTTATTTTATATTTACAACTCACCTACATTAGAAATATATTAATTAATGTTTGAAATATTGAATACATCCTGTTACATATACATAATCCATATTTATTTATTTTAAACCCTAATGAATTTATAAATAATGAAACATTTAGGAACCTGTGAATTAGTACATTCCTTTAACAAACAATGATGCAAAACGAATCATGGCAAAGTTAACAAAAATTTACTTTCTTAACGTGGAATTTATAAACTTAGTAAGTTTATAACTAATAAGAAATTTACTATAAAATTATATTTAAAAAAAATGATAAACTTAATTAGAACAAATTTAACAATGTAAGACTTTAATTTAATTAAAAGATAATTAAATTAAAATCTTTCATTATTAAATTTGTTGAAATGGTGATATGATTAAGTAATTAAGTCCCGAAAGATGAAATGAGTTAATAATTTATTTAATATTAATAGTTAATAATTTCTATAATTTTATTAACTGATCTTCCAGAAACTCCAACTACGAATTTTTACAACATAATTACTAATATCTCGTTAGCACTGCACTTTTCTTAAATCTCAATTTAGATTTAAATTTGATTATATTTAAACACCATGATGAAACACGTGATAACAAAAACTTTGATAACAAAAAATTTTGGCCAGTGATTTAACAATACAACAGTTTAATATTTATGAATGATTAATAAATAATATTAAAAAGGCTATGTTTAACTATTTTAAATTATCTTCTTGGATTTCTGAGCTTCATCTTGATAATTGCTAGTAAAAGCATGTTGTCAAGTTTTTAATGTGGTCATTCAGTTATGTTTAAATTGCTTACAATTGACGTAACTATGCCTTTTTTACAATTTTTCGTTTCTTGTTGAGTTATCACGAACTAAACAATCACAATTCAATCCTTGAAAACTCACATTTTGCAACTACTACAGTGTGTGTGTGTGTGTGTGTGTGTGTGTGTGTGTGTGTGTGTGTGTGTGTGTGTGTGTGTGTGTGTGTGTGTGTGTGTGTGTGTGTGTGTGTGTGTGTGTGGATATTTTTGAATTTTTCATAGCTAAGCATATTTCTTAAACATTAACAGCCCAAAATGACATTAGTTATAATTATGATTATAATTCAAATGATGAATACGGTTCTAAAGAATATCGTAGACTAATATATTTCTTTTCATACCTAACATAATTTTGGTTGCTAAATTTAAGCGCATTTAAATCAGTTCCAACTTATTTAAATAACAACTTGCCATCGCAAAAAAGTTCAGTTGATATCTAAACACTTTTAAAAATGTTGTATGAATAAAGTCTAAGTGGTGCTTTCAACAAATATACTTACAATTAAATATATTCAAAATTACTTTGTAGCAATTTAGAAACACTTCCATTATAATAATTGCATTTCTAAATTTTATTGTACTTTCACCTGAGTGATATAAATATTTTTATCATTTTATTTAACTTGAGCTCATAAGTTTGAAAAAAAACTTTATCATTATTCTATTGAGATTTCCTTTAAAAAATTATGCGTGGAGAAAAATGTATGTTGCATTATAAGTTTCTCGTGTTAAAAGCATTGAGATAGGATTATGAAATAAACTATAAAATAAAATGTTTTAAGATATATAAACTGTATGAAAAATATATTTGCATTTTGTGCGAAAAATATTACTAAATGTTACATGCTTAAATATAGAGTTGACTTCAAATAAATTCCTAAGCCCAAGTAACTATTTCTGTTTGCTTCATTTACATTTCTCCACTCTGCATATTTAATTTAATGGATTTTAGGAGATACTTAAGCAATTATATGAATGCATTACCATATAAAATCTTTTATAATGTACGGACATATGTTTTAACATTCAGAAATATTTAATCTTTCTACTAATCATGAGAACTAAGACAATTTCTTAAGTGAAAATTATTCCCATGCTACAGACTTAACTGAAATCCTGTGTGCGAAATAGCAGATATAATATTATGACTGCTCCAAACATTAAATTGCTCAATATTATGCAAGAAATCTATTTTGAAAAGCTGGACATTAAGTATTCTACCACATCAAAGTTCTTGAATGTTACGCCCTGGGTAATTTACATCGGATTTATTAATATGCCTAACACAGCGAGGAAGATTTAATGTGTGCAACAAGCACTAACTGTACTTAGTATTCTTAATGGATTGTTACAGGGATTATTTATAACAAAGTATCAAATTAGTTGAAGTTCATTAATAAAAGAAATACATATTCATTGATGATTATTTTTTTAAAGAAATGTGTTTGATTCTCTCTATGCTGTTTCATTAATGATCTCAAAATGTTTCATCTATATTCATGAAAATATTTAATAAATAGGAATAAAATAATTAAAATATTATTATTCTAAATAATAAAAAAAACTGATTTTAGGTACTTTTTCAATCTTCTTTTATATTACATGGTATTTTCAGTACTTATTTCTACCAATTGTGTTTATTTTGTTCAACACAGACAAGACCTTAAAATTAAATGGTGCATTAAATTGTAAGATAAATACATGAGCTAGTACTCATTTACCCCATTTAAGTTTTATTTTCTTGCTTTTTATGTGAACGATTTATTAAATATTTTAAGAATAAAATTAATTCTAAATTTATTTGGGGTTTAATTTCAATCGATGATTTCTGAAAATAAAATCGATTATAACCTTGTTTATTTTCAATTAAAGTGACCATTTAAGTACTTTTATGTAATGGTTTAAAAAAACTTACTACTGCAGAATAATTTTTAGTAACATCTATGCATGGGCTGGGATTCGAAGCCGAGACCAACAGTCTAGTAATTAGGAACTCTAACCACACAGTTATCAGTGTTTCATCTTCAGTGGATAAATTTTTACTATATTAATACATTAAAGACTTATATACTTACCTTTCATAACGCAATTGGTAATTATAATTAATGGAATTATGTTACTCATTATAATTTACACTCGTAATTAGATTGTATGATCAGTATTCATTAAAGTTTAATAATTATCTTAATTACCACATAATTTTTCTACTGAAATCATATTCATAAAAGGATATATAAAGACTGAATAAATGTTTTATGTTTTTGGTAATGAAATGATCTTGCTTCCTTTAGTTGCGTTATTTGTATTCATTACTCTTATAATCCATCTGAATTAAACAATTTGGAGAAAGAGCTAATTTCGTAAAACCTAGAAAGATAAATTAAATAAGGAAACTTACATTATTGTAGGTGATTTATCTTAGTTTGAGAAAGCAATACAAATGATGGGAATGATATTCTTTTTTATAGTAGAAGGATTAAATTAACTCACTTGCGTTTCAATAAAGAATTATTAAGAAATTTATGTTTATGACATTCCTTACCTTAAACAAGTTGAATTTTAATGTCAATTTGCATATACTGTCAAATATTAGTTATCCAATATTCAAAAAATTATTCAAGAAGTCTGTAAATCAGCTTAGTAATTTTAATCTATTAATATATGATACATTATATAATATACATTACTTTAAAAAATGTACATAAATGCATTTTATAAATCTTTATTTTACATGAATGGAGTTATTTTCTTTGATTTTTACAAGAATAGAATTATAATTTGTTTCATGGAATGCTAAAAAACTGTTATCATTCTTTAAAAATGTATTTATTGAAAATGTTACATGATTCAAAATTATTTGGGTGTCAAGATTACTTTTCAAATCACTTTCTGATAAATTCATAAGTAATAGTCACTTAGACTGATAGAAGCTTCCATGTCACACATACCTTCTTAAATAATTACAATGCATAGAAAGCTAACAAATAATTGTTGTTAGGGGTGACCTATACTTTAGGGAACATTTCAGTTTTTCACCATTTTGGTGCCATATTGTTTGCGATGTTGATTTATTTCTGGTTGTTCTATAATGTTTACAGCGCCTTCTTGTTTCTTTAAATATGCACTAAAACAAGCTTGATGGATATACTTTCGGGATGCCTTCAGTTTTTCACCGTTTTGGTGCCATATTGTTAGCGATGTTGATTTATATTTCTGGTTGTTCTATAATGTTTACAGCGCCTTCTTGTTTCTTTAAATATGCACTAAAACAAGCTTGATGGATATACTTTCGGGATGCCTTCAGTTTTTCACCGTTTTGGTGCCATATTGTTAGCGATGTTGATTTATCTCTGGTTGTTCTATAATGTTTACAGTGCCTTCTTGTTTCTTTAAATATGCACTAAAACAAGCTTGATGGATATACTTTCGGGATGCCTTCAGTTTTTCACCGTTTTGGTGCCATATTGTTAGCGATGTTGATTTATATTTCTGGTTGTTCTATAATGTTTACAGCGCCTTCTTGTTTCTTTAAATATGCACTAAAACAAGCTTGATGGATATACTTTCGGGATGCCTTCAGTTTTTCACCGTTTTGGTGCCATATTGTTAGCGATGTTGATTTATATTTCTGGTTGTTCTATAATGTTTACAGCGCCTTCTTGTTTCTTTAAATATGCACTAAAACAAGCTTGATGGATATACTTTCGGGATGCCTTCAGTTTTTCACCGTTTTGGTGCCATATTGTTAGCGATGTTGATTTATCTCTGGTTGTTCTATAATGTTTACAGTGCCTTCTTGTTTCTTTAAATATGCACTAAAACAAGCTTGATGGATATACTTTCGGGATGCCTTCAGTTTTTCACCGTTTTGGTGCCATATTGTTAGCGATGTTGATTTATCTCTGGTTGTTCTATAATGTTTACAGTGCCTTCTTGTTTCTTTAAATATGCACTAAAACAAGCTTGATGGATATACTTTCGGGATGCCTTCAGTTTTTCACCGTTTTGGTGCCATATTGTTAGCGATGTTGATTTATATTTCTGGTTGTTCTATAATGTTTACAGCGCCTTCTTGTTTCTTTAAATATGCACTAAAACAAGCTTGATGGATATACTTTCGGGATGCCTTCAGTTTTTCACCATTTTGGTGCCATATTGTTAGCGATGTTGATTTATCTCTGGTTGTTCTATAATGTTTACAGTGCCTTCTTGTTTCTTTAAATATGCACTAAAACAAGCTTGATGGATATACTTTCGGGATGCCTTCAGTTTTTCACCGATTTGGTGCCATATTGTTAGCGATGTTGATTTATATTTCTGGTTGTTCTATAATGTTTACAGCGCCTTCTTGTTTCTTTAAATATGCACTAAAACAAGCTTGATGGATATACTTTCGGGATGCCTTCAGTTTTTCACCGTTTTGGTGCCATATTGTTAGCGATGTTGATTTATATTTCTGGTTGTTCTATAATGTTTACAGCGCCTTCTTGTTTCTTTAAATATGCACTAAAACAAGCTTGATGGATATACTTTCGGGATGCCTTCAGTTTTTCACCGTTTTGGTGCCATATTGTTAGCGATGTTGATTTATCTCTGGTTGTTCTATAATGTTTACAGTGCCTTCTTGTTTCTTTAAATATGCACTAAAACAAGCTTGATGGATATACTTTCGGGATGCCTTCAGTTTTTCACCGTTTTGGTGCCATATTGTTAGCGATGTTGATTTATATTTCTGGTTGTTCTATAATGTTTACAGCGCCTTCTTGTTTCTTTAAATATGCACTAAAACAAGCTTGATGGATATACTTTCGGGATGCCTTCAGTTTTTCACCGTTTTGGTGCCATATTGTTAGCGATGTTGATTTATATTTCTGGTTGTTCTATAATGTTTACAGCGCCTTCTTGTTTCTTTAAATATGCACTAAAACAAGCTTGATGGATATACTTTCGGGATGCCTTCAGTTTTTCACCGTTTTGGTGCCATATTGTTAGCGATGTTGATTTATATTTCTGGTTGTTCTATAATGTTTACAGCGCCTTCTTGTTTCTTTAAATATGCACTAAAACAAGCTTGATGGATATACTTTCGGGATGCCTTCAGTTTTTCACCGTTTTGGTGCCATATTGTTAGCGATGTTGATTTATCTCTGGTTGTTCTATAATGTTTACAGTGCCTTCTTGTTTCTTTAAATATGCACTAAAACAAGCTTGATGGATATACTTTCGGGATGCCTTCAGTTTTTCACCGTTTTGGTGCCATATTGTTAGCGATGTTGATTTATCTCTGGTTGTTCTATAATGTTTACAGTGCCTTCTTGTTTCTTTAAATATGCACTAAAACAAGCTTGATGGATATACTTTCGGGATGCCTTCAGTTTTTCACCGTTTTGGTGCCATATTGTTAGCGATGTTGATTTATATTTCTGGTTGTTCTATAATGTTTACAGCGCCTTCTTGTTTCTTTAAATATGCACTAAAACAAGCTTGATGGATATACTTTCGGGATGCCTTCAGTTTTTCACCATTTTGGTGCCATATTGTTAGCGATGTTGATTTATCTCTGGTTGTTCTATAATGTTTACAGTGCCTTCTTGTTTCTTTAAATATGCACTAAAACAAGCTTGATGGATATACTTTCGGGATGCCTTCAGTTTTTCACCGTTTTGGTGCCATATTGTTAGCGATGTTGATTTATATTTCTGGTTGTTCTATAATGTTTACAGCGCCTTCTTGTTTCTTTAAATATGCACTAAAACAAGCTTGATGGATATACTTTCGGGATGCCTTCAGTTTTTCACCGTTTTGGTGCCATATTGTTAGCGATGTTGATTTATATTTCTGGTTGTTCTATAATGTTTACAGCGCCTTCTTGTTTCTTTAAATATGCACTAAAACAAGCTTGATGGATATACTTTCGGGATGCCTTCAGTTTTTCACCGTTTTGGTGCCATATTGTTAGCGATGTTGATTTATCTCTGGTTGTTCTATAATGTTTACAGTGCCTTCTTGTTTCTTTAAATATGCACTAAAACAAGCTTGATGGATATACTTTCGGGATGCCTTCAGTTTTTCACCGTTTTGGTGCCATATTGTTAGCGATGTTGATTTATCTCTGGTTGTTCTATAATGTTTACAGTGCCTTCTTGTTTCTTTAAATATGCACTAAAACAAGCTTGATGGATATACTTTCGGGATGCCTTCAGTTTTTCACCGTTTTGGTGCCATATTGTTAGCGATGTTGATTTATATTTCTGGTTGTTCTATAATGTTTACAGCGCCTTCTTGTTTCTTTAAATATGCACTAAAACAAGCTTGATGGATATACTTTCGGGATGCCTTCAGTTTTTCACCGTTTTGGTGCCATATTGTTAGCGATGTTGATTTATCTCTGGTTGTTCTATAATGTTTACAGTGCCTTCTTGTTTCTTTAAATATGCACTAAAACAAGCTTGATGGATATACTTTCGGGATGCCTTCAGTTTTTCACCGTTTTGGTGCCATATTGTTAGCGATGTTGATTTATATTTCTGGTTGTTCTATAATGTTTACAGCGCCTTCTTGTTTCTTTAAATATGCACTAAAACAAGCTTGATGGATATACTTTCGGGATGCCTTCAGTTTTTCACCGTTTTGGTGCCATATTGTTAGCGATGTTGATTTATATTTCTGGTTGTTCTATAATGTTTACAGCGCCTTCTTGTTTCTTTAAATATGCACTAAAACAAGCTTGATGGATATACTTTCGGGATGCCTTCAGTTTTTCACCGTTTTGGTGCCATATTGTTAGCGATGTTGATTTATCTCTGGTTGTTCTATAATGTTTACAGTGCCTTCTTGTTTCTTTAAATATGCACTAAAACAAGCTTAATGGATATACTTTCGGGATGCCTTCAGTTTTTCACCGTTTTGGTGCCATATTGTTAGCGATGTTGATTTATCTCTGGTTGTTCTATAATGTTTACAGTGCCTTCTTGTTTCTTTAAATATGCACTAAAACAAGCTTGATGGATATACTTTCGGGATGCCTTCAGTTTTTCACCGTTTTGGTGCCATATTGTTAGCGATGTTGATTTATATTTCTGGTTGTTCTATAATGTTTACAGCGCCTTCTTGTTTCTTTAAATATGCACTAAAACAAGCTTGATGGATATACTTTCGGGATGCCTTCAGTTTTTCACCGTTTTGGTGCCATATTGTTAGCGATGTTGATTTATATTTCTGGTTGTTCTATAATGTTTACAGCGCCTTCTTGTTTCTTTAAATATGCACTAAAACAAGCTTGATGGATATACTTTCGGGATGCCTTCAGTTTTTCACCGTTTTGGTGCCATATTGTTAGCGATGTTGATTTATATTTCTGGTTGTTCTATAATGTTTACAGCGCCTTCTTGTTTCTTTAAATATGCACTAAAACAAGCTTGATGGATATACTTTCGGGATGCCTTCAGTTTTTCACCGTTTTGGTGCCATATTGTTAGCGATGTTGATTTATCTCTGGTTGTTCTATAATGTTTACAGTGCCTTCTTGTTTCTTTAAATATGCACTAAAACAAGCTTGATGGATATACTTTCGGGATGCCTTCAGTGTTTCACCGTTTTGGTGCCATATTGTTAGCGATGTTGATTTATCTCTGGTTGTTCTATAATGTTTACAGTGCCTTCTTGTTTCTTTAAATATGCACTAAAACAAGCTTGATGGATATACTTTCGGGATGCCTTCAGTTTTTCACCGTTTTGGTGCCATATTGTTAGCGATGTTGATTTATATTTCTGGTTGTTCTATAATGTTTACAGCGCCTTCTTGTTTCTTTAAATATGCACTAAAACAAGCTTGATGGATATACTTTCGGGATGCCTTCAGTTTTTCACCGTTTTGGTGCCATATTGTTAGCGATGTTGATTTATATTTCTGGTTGTTCTATAATGTTTACAGCGCCTTCTTGTTTCTTTAAATATGCACTAAAACAAGCTTGATGGATATACTTTCGGGATGCCTTCAGTTTTTCACCGTTTTGGTGCCATATTGTTAGCGATGTTGATTTATCTCTGGTTGTTCTATAATGTTTACAGTGCCTTCTTGTTTCTTTAAATATGCACTAAAACAAGCTTGATGGATATACTTTCGGGATGCCTTCAGTTTTTCACCGTTTTGGTGCCATATTGTTAGCGATGTTGATTTATATTTCTGGTTGTTCTATGATGTTTACAGCACCTTCTTGTTTCTTTAAATATGCACTAAAACAAACTTGATGGATATACTTTCGAGATGTCTTCAGTTTTTCTCCGTTTTGGTGATATATTGTTAGCGATGTTGATTTATTTCTGGTTGTTCTATAATGTTTACAGTGCCTTCTTGTTTCTTTAAATATGCACTAAAACAAGCTTGATGGATATACTTTCGGGATGCCTTCAGTTTTTCACCGTTTTGGTGCCATATTGTTAGCGATGTTGATTTATCTCTGGTTGTTCTATAATGTTTACAGTGCCTTCTTGTTTCTTTAAATATGCACTAAAACAAGCTTGATGGATATACTTTCAGGATCTCTTCAGTCTTTCACCGTTTTGGTGTTATATTGTTAGCGGTGTTGATTTATTTCTGGTTCTTCTATAATGTTTACAGCGCCTTCTTGTTTCTTTAAATATGCACTAAAAGAAGATTGATGGAAAAAATCACCAATTTTTTCCAAGGGGCACTCTAAAATATATTTTTCCTGTTATCATTTATAAGCTGAGAAAAAAGGAAACATTCAATTTAAGGCAAAAGATTAATGAAGCTTAAGTAATCCGATATATATGTTTGAGTAAGTTAGATTTAAAATTAACTTAACAAATTTGTTCAAAATTATTTACTCAATAAATTGCTGAATAAAATATGTATTGTTAAATTTCATAGCTAACATTTTTTGCTTTATAACAGACGATGTATGCAATAATGGAGAAATTATTAACCAATTTTGATGAAAGAAAAAAGTTTGATGCTCAATAAATTTAATATTGTAAAATGTTAATAGTTCATTTTTAAAATGATCAAATTGTTTTAATCAAAACTGTATACATTGCATTTTATTGTTGGATAATTTTAAACTATAAAGGTACTTGTTAATTTGATCTATTCAAAATACAATGTTTTACAAAAAAGACGAGATAGTAATGAAATAAAATACTTTTAAAAACATACTTCAATCTGCTGATTCCTGATAAAAAAAGTTCTATAATCTAATTATGCAAGCCATTAAATTTTCACAAGTCTGTTTACAAGTTTACATTTTCTCAAATTTCCATTTCTACTGTCAATTGAAAAACAATGATGACAAATGACAAACAACGATGAAAGCTGTCTTTTCCTATTGTCTTGACGATAAATACAAACTACGTAAAAGTATAGCGAATACTGAAATTATGACACTGTTGAAGACCTCAAAGCCAAGTGCATGAAACCATAAAATATGCTTTATAACATGAAACTTTAATTCAGCCGACCAACTTCTCTAGTGGTCAGAGTGCCTGACTGCGGATAAGGAGGCCCTGGGTTCGAATCCCGGTTTGGGCATGGATGTACTTTTTCTCTCTATCTATCCTGTCTTTGTCCTTTCCTTGTATGAATGAGGTGTGAATGGTTGCCTACCCTATAAACGGGTCCCTATGTCGTGTGTAGAGCAAAGTCGTACTTTCACCTACATGGTGCTCTGATTAAAACGAAAGACGCTCCCAACCGACTTAATTCGCATAGCATGGCGAGCTCGGCTTGTCCAAGTGTCATTAGTAAACAACAACAACAAACTTTAATTCCATTTCGATGGGTGCTTAAATATTAATATTTTCAAATATGAATTTACCAGAAATTATTAATTTTAACAACTTTTAAGCAATAATAAATTTTAAGTCAATAAGATTAATTCATAAAGCATTAAATAGTCATATGTATTCATTTTAGATTTTCCTCATCAAAAATAATTATTCCTTTCTTTTATTCATTCTTAATATTTTACAGTGTTATATATA
The DNA here is from genome assembly GCA_037975125.1 of Latrodectus hesperus. Lineage (NCBI taxonomy): Eukaryota > Metazoa > Arthropoda > Arachnida > Araneae > Theridiidae > Latrodectus > Latrodectus hesperus. The sequence goes on along the minus strand of JAJQOW010001335.1, from coordinate 32,997 downwards.
GAGAAAGTTTAATAAAAATTTAATCCTTTATACCTGATAACATTAAGATAGGACAAACTATTTACATTAGCACCAAGAGGATTAAAATTTTAGGAAACTTTTCGGTATGCTTTTTTCGAGAAATGATAGTATAACAATTTATTTAAAGTACTACTAGGGTATTCTTTGCCAACCACAAATAGCCTGATTAAGTGATGACATCTTATCAAGCAATAGAATAATGTACAACTAAACTCATGTATTTCAATCTATAAATTATGCTTTTATCCGTAAACATTAAGATTTCCTTTCTGTTTCTCATAATTCCTTTTATTACAGTTTTCATTGTTCTTCAATTTTTCACTCATTATTTGCATCTTCAGGTTAAATTAAAACCTGATAAATTATTTTAATTTGCATAAAAAATAAGAGCCAAGAATAATAAGATTTGAAATTCTAAATAGAAAAGATTAAACAATAACTAATAATTAACAAAAGGATTTAACAAATTATTTAAATTTTTACACTGTAAATCTTCATATTTGATGCCAGTTAATATTTGTAATTAATTTCTCTTCTTAACATAATATTTTGGAGATATTTCTGCAAATAATCTTCTGCCGTTATATATATATATATATATATATATATATATATATATATATATATATATATATATATATATATATATATATATATATATATATATATATATATATATATATATATATATATATATATATAGATAGATAGATAGATAGATAGATAGATAGATAGATAGATAGATAGATAGATAGATAGATAGATAGATAGATAGATATAGATAGAAAAATATATATATTAAATTATCTCAGAAATGAAAGTAATAAAAATTAAATAAGAATCAGAACACTTTCATAAAAATAATTTGATACAAACATAAAAAAAAAATTAGCAAGTTCAGCGAAGAGTGCAGCGTAAGAAAAGGTTATCTCTCTCAACGATGCCATACTGATTTAGTGCTTTTCATTATTACTGGTATTAAAATACTTAAATGTTTATAAATTATTCAAAATATCTTCAATATTTTGGCAAATGTAATAAATTTTAGCATTTTTACAACTGATATAAGAATTTAAGTTCATAAATAGTTTTACTTTAAATAAATGCCTTATACTCTGGGTCTTACTAACTTTTAAAAGGGAATTTAATATAGTGTTCTTAAACATGTCATCCTTAAAATAATGTAATAGTACAATGGAACTAATATTAGTACATTTTCATTTATTATTTGAAAAAAATGTTTCAAATTGATTTATAAATAGTTTTGCACGCGAATGTTACCAATGGACAGTTAACTAGAGAAAACATGTTGACTGGAATCAACATGATTCGAGATTCCTTTTTGAGCATACTAATGGCAAATTGAGGGTACGGAGTAACCACGTGAAGTGATAGATTCCTCGTATTTTGTACAGTTAGCTGAAGAATTCTTGCTACACGACGATATCAGCCTTTCACTAAATAAAATTATCAAGCTTACAACATACACATTTCTATGCATCAGCGTTAACTTACAGTTGATTTGTTTTGCTGTGGCCCATTAACTTTCTGTTACAAGGTGAGCAATCAACTCATGATTACTATCATCAACTACAATCATCACCCACATCAACATCAACAACGCTTATGGCTACAGAACCTCACAGGAAATGGACGAAGCTGTCATTGCTTATCCTCAATAAAATCTGACATAAGTCAGTACATCAACTACAACAATCATCGCCCACATCAACATCAACAACGTTCATGGCTACAGAACCTCACAGGAAATGGACGAAGCTGTCATTGCTTATCCTCAATAAAATCTGACATAAGTCAGATCATCAACTACAACAATCATCGCCCACATCAACATCAACAACGTTCATGGCTACAGAACCTCATAGGAAATGGACGAAGCTGTCATTGCTTATCCTCAATAAAATCTGACATAAGTCAGGTCATCAACTACAACAATCATCGCCCACATCAACATCAACAAGTTCATGGCTACAGAACCTCACAGGAAATGGACGAAGCTGTCATTGCTTATCCTCAATAAAATCTGACATAAGTCAGATCAACTCCAGAAGGTAGTTGACTACCAGAAAATCGATGACACTGAGGGTATCTGATGTTATGTCCATACTGTTTAATCCGACGCAATTCAGTATGTGATCCGGTGATGCTGGCTGATCGCAGCATTTTCTACAAGTGGGGCAGAACCTCGTGCCTCGTTCGATTGACAGACAGGTGGCCACTTGAGAGTCTGGCCGAAGTAGTCTGGAAGCTTCGATCGCGTTTAATCGACAGAAGAGTACCAGGGGATGTTTCGGTGTACCAATGGTGAGCAGGTGGAATTCAAAATCAAAATTTGTTTAGATTTTTCATTGAAGTAAAGTGGTTAATAAGTAAGCGAGGAACCAGTGGGCTTTTTTCCTCACTGCCTTCTTTGGCTAATCCATAATTGGCGAAGTGTGCATGGTTAATAAATGAACTGGAATCACTGCACTTAATCTACTTCATTGGCATACAGTACATGCAAATAGGAGTGTTCATAAAACTTATAAAATTGAATGACTCTTTCCTTAATCCCCCATGGTTAAGCGATTTTAAGTTATCAATATCCTTTTTATTTCTGACTATTACTGACACCGGTAGGCAACACTTCTTATGTTGACAATTTCGGTTTACATAATTTCCAAGCCACTGCCAAACTTGCCACATCTCAAAGTTCCCAGAATCCTAATTATCCAAATTCAGCTGATTTCCAGTCACTTTAGTCAGAAACTTTACACATACCTCTTTCCTGTTTTATTTTGCCGGATAATTTTTGAATATCCGACAATCTGGATACGATTATCACATAGAAAATTCAGATATTATCGAGTTATTTTATACGGGTCTATATTATATCATTTTATTTTATCATTCACATTTGTTTTGCTGAAGATTGATAAATATGTCTGTTATTTGCATTCTTCATATATGGTTTGTGTATAAGATTTGACGTTTGCCATTTTTCACGCACACAAGTCGAAAAATTTTATGTATTAAAAATTTGTTTCTATTTCAAGTACTTTTGCATAATTAAGTGAAACAATATGTAAACGTTTTCAAACATATCATTTAAAATATCTAAAGGAAACCGTCCCCAAACATGAACTAAAACTCAAAGTTTTTATAAATAATCAAAGAAAAAATAATATAAAGTGCCGTAAATTTCACTGGATTATTCATATAAATTTTTATTGTAACATTTTTAATGTTATTTCTAAAAAATATGCTATTTTTCATATTAAAAAAGCAGTTTTTTTTTTCTAAACCAAATATTGTATAATTATAAATATGACAAAATTCAAAACAACGAGTAACAAGACATTTTTTATTCCCATTTTAATACTGTTACCAAATTTTGTTTACGCAGTATATTATTTTTAAATATCCTCTTTCTGAAATTAACATTTTTTGGAGTTGTTCATAAAAATTTTGACATGAATATAAATTTATTTAATGATAGAAAAGTTATAATTTATACCACTTTTTAAAATATTTTTACATATGTATATTTGTTTCATACTTTGTTAATTGAAACAAAATTGTCTTGTTACTTTTTATAACTTTTATTTCATGAATTATATATTTTTACTTTTAGTATCTCCTTATTTAAAAAATTTAATGAAATTTATTAATTCTCTTGCGAGCATAATTCTATAAAATACTCAATTTTAAATACTGATATTAACTACATCATCTCCGCTATGGTTGATTGTTATAGAACCTGTAAGCCAATTAAAAAATAAATAATAAAATTAAAATTTCTAAGTTTTTCGTATTACATTTTATAGCGAAAAACGTTTCTACATTTTATTTTTGAATGTAATCTGTTAGGCAGTATAATAGTATTTATATATTACAATTATATTTCTTACAACAGTAATTTTGTTTGTCAGTAAATATTTTTATTTGGAAAATATATTACCCTCATAAAATTTCATCGCTTAAATTATCCCACACTCTTCAATTCTATAAAATATAAAACTTGGTATGCTACCAAAGCTTCCATATTCATTTCTGAATGCGTATTATTGGATAGAAAAAAACTAGCTTTGATATTAGAGCGATCGATCAGAAATATTGATAAAGGGAAGAGGTCAGACATTTCAACACAAAGGGTAAGGTCATTTGGGGGTCGATTTGGCCTCGAATCCATGAAGGGAATGTGAGAATTAAGTGGCAAGGAGTGGTGTGAGGATATTTAGAAGGGGGCGGCGTTCATAGAGGGAAAGCCAACGAAATCTTGCTATCGATTGAAAGGGGAACTGTTATAGAAAAGATGTGAGGATTCATAAATAAAAACATTAATAATATCAAAAAAGATTATTAGTGGAAAAAGAAGGCTTCATTTGTCTTAATTTCTTGACTTTTAATTAGATTTTTATTAGCTTCCTTATATAGGTATTTTTCCTATAAATTAAGTAATATTAATATTATTTTAAATGGTAATACCATGAATAACTCCCGCGCATTACTCCTGAGCTGTGGGTCCCAGGTTCGAATCCCGATTTGGCCATGGCTTTTACTTTCTTTCTCTGTTCTCTCTGTTTCTCTGTCCTTTCATCTGTGATGAAGTACAAATGTGGCCCACACTTTAAACGAATTTATGATGGTATAGCGAGGGCAACGCTATTCGTCTCAATATATATATATATATATATATATATATATATATATATATATATATATATATATATATATATATATATATATATATATATATATATATATATATATATATATATATATATATATATATATATATATATATATATATATATACACCCGTTGTAAATGAATGAATGTTCTTAGGAATTAGGCTCGAGTAATAGAGATAATAGTTTTACAAAATGTGACAATTTATATTTAGAAACAACTTCCAAGTGTGATTAAATTTATTGAATCATAAAATTATATTAATGCTCTGAAACTATGCATAAAAATGCTGATAATGTTTTTAAAAATCTAATAAGGTTCTTTTTCATTGAATTTCATTTTTGTATTATAAAATTTTAGTTTCTATTTAGTGTGTGAGTTCGCAATTTACATTATTAATATTCTGCCATTTTTATGCAAGAATATGAATAATTTAAATTGAAATTTTATTATTATTTATAAGAGTATTTTTGGAATAGTGAATAGTGATAACAACTTTTTTGTACCCCATGCCATTAACTAATTTTATTTTTTATGCTCTTTCTCAAGATTAGATTTCCAAGATAAAGATTCTCAAGAGTTGCTTGATTATAATTTAATTTATTGACTAGAATTGTTGTTGGTTTTATTAATATGTTGATTCTTCTTCTAAGCAGTTATACTTGTGACATGAAAAAGAAATTCTGTTAACACTTTTTAGAAATTTTTTGATGTTATATGGAAACTATTCTGTTCCATATTCAAAGGTTTATTTTGTAACAATTTAGCTTTTTATATAAGATGTTTCAAACATTACATTTTTTTATGTTTATATTATATTTTTATTTTAAAAGAGTTCCAAAAAATTTTAATGGAAATATTATTGTTAAGAACTTTTGGCTTACCTTTAATCTTATTATACAATAGATAAAATGTTTATGTTTAATCATTTTAACCATGAAGTCATTGTTTCTTTCGTTCCAGTTGAGATCATGATTACGTCATTTTATTACAATTCTCATTGGTTTAAAATACCCATGACTTCAGTTCATCTACGTTTCACCTACGTCACATCGTGTTGAGACGGCGTCTTAAATTAGACTTGTTGACGAATTTGCTACCTGCTTTTAAATCGCATTTTTTGAGCGACAGCAAGTTGAAGTTCACCAGCGAATGTGTAAATGTCGTCGGCGACGAGAAGAAATCCATTCATAATTCTTATCAGTAATAAATAAGTATAATTATATGTTTTTCAATTTATAGATGTTCTCAAAATCACGAAAATTTTAAGTAATTGGTTTCCAAATTTTCAAATCTTTAGTGACATAGCTTCAAAAATTGAACTCGTTGAAAATTGAACATAATAAATGGCAAAAAGAAAAAGGCAAGACAAAAAACGCACTTTATGGTAGTTTAAATCGGCAAATTAGATTTAAATTATTTACTATTTGTTTGTAGTTTTAAGAACTTTCAATAATATTTAAACTTGGAAACTATTTTAAAAATATATCTTCCTTACAATTCCCAAAAAGTATAAAAATAAGTGAACTTTATGGCACATGAACTCATAAACATTCCCTGAGAAAGTAGTAGTTACAAGTGCTGAGGTATTTGGTGTCATGAACCGAATAATGCCTCTGCACAATAGGCAATAAAGTATTTATATCGGTGTATTCTCTCTACTTGCTTGTAGCAAGAAAACACCGATATAAATATTTGTAATACTTTCTTTTCACACCAAAATACACATCTAAGAAATCGTATTCAATGTATTTATATGACTTATCGGAAAAATAAGTGAACTTAATGGCACATGAACTCATTAACATTCCCTGGGAAAGTAGTAGTTACAAGTGCTGAGGTATTTGGTGTCATGAACTGAATAATGCCTCTGCACAATAGGCAATAAAGTATTTATATCGGTGTATTCTCTCTACTTGCTTGTAGCAAGAAAACACCGATATAAATATTTGTAATACTTTCTTTTCACACCAAAATACACATCTAAGAAATCGTATTCAATGTATTTATATGACTTATTGGAAAAATAAGTGAACTTAATGGCACATGAACTCATTAACATTCCCTGGGAAAGTAGTAGTTACAAGTGCTGAGGTATTTGGTGTCATGAACTGAATAATGCCTCTGCACAATAGGCAATAAAGTATTTATATCGGTGTATTCTCTCTACTTGCTTGTAGCAAGAAAACACCGATATAAATATTTGTAATACTTTCTTTTCACACCAAAATACACATCTAAGAAATCGTATTCAATGTATTTATATGACTTATCGGAAAAATAAGTGAACTTAATGGCACATGAACTCATAAACATTCCCTGAGAAAGTAGTAGTTACAAGTGCTGAGGTATTTGGTGTCATGAACCGAATAATGCCTCTGCACAATAGGCAATAAAGTATTTATATCGGTGTATTCTCTCTACTTGCTTGTAGCAAGAAAACACCGATATAAATATTTGTAATACTTTCTTTTCACACCAAAATACACATCTAAGAAATCGTATTCAATGTATTTATATGACTTATCGGAAAAATAAGTGAACTTAATGGCACATGAACTCATTAACATTCCCTGGGAAAGTAGTAGTTACAAGTGCTGAGGTATTTGGTGTCATGAACTGAATAATGCCTCTGCACAATAGGCAATAAAGTATTTATATCGGTGTATTCTCTCTACTTGCTTGTAGCAAGAAAACACCGATATAAATATTTGTAATACTTTCTTTTCACACCAAAATACACATCTAAGAAATCGTATTCAATGTATTTATATGACTTATCGGAAAAATAAGTGAACTTAATGGCACATGAACTCATTAACATTCCCTGGGAAAGTAGTAGTTACAAGTGCTGAGGTATTTGGTGTCATGAACTGAATAATGCCTCTGCACAATAGGCAATAAAGTATTTATATCGGTGTATTCTCTCTACTTGCTTGTAGCAAGAAAACACCGATATAAATATTTGTAATACTTTCTTTTCACACCAAAATACACATCTAAGAAATCGTATTCAATGTATTTATATGACTTATCGGAAAAATAAGTGAACTTAATGGCACATGAACTCATTAACATTCCCTGGGAAAGTAGTAGTTACAAGTGCTGAGGTATTTGGTGTCATGAACTGAATAATGCCTCTGCACAATAGGCAATAAAGTATTTATATCGGTGTATTCTCTCTACTTGCTTGTAGCAAGAAAACACCGATATAAATATTTGTAATACTTTCTTTTCACACCAAAATACACATCTAAGAAATCGTATTCAATGTATTTATATGACTTATCGGAAAAATAAGTGAACTTAATGGCACATGAACTCATTAACATTCCCTGGGAAAGTAGTAGTTACAAGTGCTGAGGTATTTGGTGTCATGAACTGAATAATGCCTCTGCACAATAGGCAATAAAGTATTTATATCGGTGTATTCTCTCTACTTGCTTGTAGCGAGAAAACACCGATATAAATATTTGTAATACTTTCTTTTCACACCAAAATACACATCTAAGAAATCGTATTCAATGTATTTATATGACTTATTGGAAAAATAAGTGAACTTAATGGCACATGAACTCATTAACATTCCCTGGGAAAGTAGTAGTTACAAGTGCTGAGGTATTTGGTGTCATGAGCTGAATAATGCCTCTGCACAATAGGCAATAAAGTATTTATATCGGTGTATTCTCTCTACTTGCTTGTAGAAAGAAAACACCGATAAAAGTATTCGTAATATTTTCTGTTCACACCAAAAAACACTTATAAGAAATCGTATTCGATGTATTTATATGACTTATCGGCCTAAATATTGTTCAGTGAAATCTTTACACTCTTTGCCTTTCTTTAATGTAAATATTTATTTTGTAAGATCTATTGTTGCTGTATTTACCGTTTCTTAAATAAGATTACTTTTTTGTGTATACTTGAATCATTACTTACATTAAATGTGTACACTATATATGTATAAGTTTCATAAAAATTCATCATAATGTTCTCACAAACAATATTTTTCAAGGAGATAATATTTTCGATGAAAACTTAAAAAATACTGGGTTCAAAAATACTACTTCTTGTAACAGAATTCAATTGGATTTATAGTATTTGGAAACCATTATCTTTTTTGCAACATATAATATAAGACATTACTTTAAATTGTGAAAGTTTGTATATATCACATATGGATAAGCTGAAATAAATATTAGAAATACATTTACAACAAGTATCGTTTTGTACAAATCAAAAATTATTAAAAAAAATTAAAGAATATTGAGAATATTGTGTGTGTGTGTGTGTGTGTGTGTGTGTGTGTGTGTGTGTGTGTGTGTGTGTGTGTGTGTGTGTGTGTGTGTGTGTGTGAGTGCGTGTGTGTGTGTGTGTGAGTGCGTGCGTGCGTGTATGTGTGTGTGTGTGTGTGTGTGTGTGTGTGAGTGCGTGTGTGTGTGAGTGAGTGCGTGTGTGTGAGTGAGTGTGCGTGTGTGTGTCTGCGTGTGTATTGCTAATTAAAATTACATCAATAATGATTAATATAAATTAATCATTTCAGACATTTGATATTAGTCTGATAATAAAATCAATCTTTATGTAAAATACGCAAAATACACCCAAATTAATTAAATATTTTTTAAATAGTCTTCAAATTAACTCACCCTACAGTCTCTAACGATGGGACTACAGTTTCTTCGGAGTGAAGGGTCATAGGTGTAATTCAGATATTATTATGTAATGAGAAATAAATATGAAATAATTTTTTGCTGTTAGCATAGACATGTGTCGTAGTAGGCACTTAAGAAATGTTTCATTCTTCTTATGACACGTCCTATCTATGAAAAGTCATTTCAAAAAATAATGCACCACATGGATTTTAAAAATCAAATAGCATTTGATGATTAAATTCTTTGCAATTTGATTTCTAAATGTTCTTTTAATTAAAATCACTTACATAGAATAATAAAGTAGCAGAACTAATAATTGTTGGATATTGGTGAAAGAAAATATACAATGAAAATATAGTGATATTTAATTTTTACATTTCAAAAAACTTATACGTTAACAGCGTTTTAAATTTCACAACGTTTACAGCGTTCTACAATTTATAGCGTCAAAATCAAATTTATGTGATTTGAACGTTATTATGTAGCTCTGTACACCAAAAGTACAATGAGCTCACATGTTTGAAGGATATTACAATAGTCTATCGTGTATCCAATCCCTGAACATATGTGCATGCTAAGTCATCAGAATAAATAATATATGAAAACAATGAAACAAGAAATTCGAAAGTAAATAAACCTTATGCAATAAAAGTTAAACATTGAATTTTCCAAAGATCTTCTTTAGACACTTTTTAAAAAAAGTAAAATGTAGGATTTCTTTAAAATGTAAAATAAAACTTTTAAAATGTTAATTTTTAGAAAACTTGGTTAAAAGGTTAATAATTTGGTGTTTAACTGGGGTACTGGAAGTGATATATATCTTTTAATGCTTACTGAAAAGACCTGCTGAATACATAAAACCATTATTCCGTGATGCTTCAATATAAACGTAATTTTTCAAAGATTTCACTTATTCAGATTAACTCTATTTCAAAGCAATGCCTCTCTAAACTCTAATTCCATGTCACCAGGTTTGTAGCAACAATGATTTTGTCGATTAAGAAAAATTTTTTTGAACTGAAAAAAGGTAAATTTGTGAATTTTAGCAAACATAGCTGAAGTGATTCATTTTTTCAATTTAATATTTTGCAGTAAATACTGAATGGATAAGCTCAAAAACGCTTAAAATAATTCAACGGAAATTATAGGATACGAATTGTTGCTTGAAATAACTATGAAATTCTCTAATATCAAAAAAATTAGATTATTAATTAGGATATTATATCTATAAATTGGTATGTTTTTGTAGAGAATTATTAAATTAAATTATAATTTTAAAAAAAGGTTATTCAATATATATATAATTTATTCAAGTTTAAACTTAAACAAAAATTCGCAATTTATGATAAATTTGTAACACATTTTAAAATCTGGAAAAATAACTAACAGAACCAGTTTTGTTATTTATTTATAAAATTTTCTACCATTTATCCGGTAATTAATAATGCTTATAAGAGTTGATATATATATATATATATATATATATATATATATATATATATATATATATATATATATATATATATATATATATATATATATATATATATATATATATATATATATATATATATATATATATATATATATATATATATATATATATATATATATATATATATATATATATATATATATATATATATATATATATATATATATATATATATATATATATATATATATATATATATATATATATATATATATATATATATATATATATATATATATATATATATATATATATATATATATATATATATATATATGTATATATATATTAAAGCTTCTCTTTTCTGATATATATTTACAGAAAAATTGCATCAAAACTTGAATATTACATTCGAATGCATTTTCAACGCAAATACTATCACATTCAAACACCCCCATATCATGTTTCAAAACCATATTTTTCCAAATAAGTACAGTTTTTGAAATAAAATTGAGAACTTGAAAGCGTAAAAACGCTCCTCGTCCATGTTTTATCTCCCAGAAATTTAACTTCCTGCAATAAAAATTGTCTGGAATCTGTTTCTGGTGAGAGGAGAAGCATTAGCTTCGCCATTTACTGAAACAGTCTGAGTTTACTGATATCGATTCTTTTCTTCTAATTTTGTAAAACAAAATAAGAATTATAAATTATGAAGAACAAATAAATGGCTTAACAAAAATATTACACTTGTTTTAATTTAATCAAATTTATTTCTTCCTATAAAACATTGCCACACCCTGTTGCATTTTATATAGAAATTTAAATATTTTAAATAAAATTAATTAAAATGTCATTATGTATGTACAATATCAGAGTATACAAAATTTTGATGAAGCGAAAAAATTAAATACATAATATTGCTGAACTTACATTAGTTAAGATATTTTAATTTTAATATATTTTAACAGATCTGATTTAAATTTATTTGTTTTAATAAAATAGATAGAGCTTCAGAAAACCTATTCACACATTTTTAAAGTAATATCCAAATTATATCGTATATTTTCATAGTATTAAAGACCAGACTTCTTTAATGTGACCGTTACTCTTTCTTTTAGAATGGAATTTTCTCTGCAAGACAGTTTTCTTTATTCCCACGTAGGTTTGTTTAAAGTTTCTACGCTTTACGTTATTTATTTTACAGTTTTAATAATATCTCTTACAATACTCCATTCCCTACATATTTCAATGATATTCTTAACTGTATAAAATATTCCTATTTTTCCTTCGTATGCTTAGATATAAATATATATATATATATATATATATATATATATATATATATATATATATATATATATATATATATATATATATATATATATATATATATATATATATATATATATATATATATATATATATATATATATATATATATATATATATTTATATATAAATATTTATCTCCCCTTTACATTCGGTACCGGAGGAATTCAACACCACACTGAATTTGCTGCAATCATCATTTAGTATAAATTTCTTCTTAAAAACAATTGAAAAATGTATTCTTAAAAACAATTGAAAAATGTATTCTAATGAAAATTTTCAAAATTTTCTTTCTAAGCAATCCTGGTGCAGGTCGGATTTTTTTATATCTCCGCTAATTTACTTATTTCAATTTGCAGATCTATCTATTAATTTAGTATATGTCCATTATATTGTATTTGCAAGCAAAACGGTTGACTTGGACGTTTCAATATAATATCGCTAATTTTTATAGATAAACAAATGCTATCATATCAGTTAGCAAATTAACTTACTATTTGTATTTTTTCAGGTGCATCTGAATAAAGTTTAATAGGTTCTTTTACGACAAAAAATAACTAAAGTAAATTCAACTTCAAAAAAAGCAACTATGTTCATATTTATTCTATAAAAAACGAATTTAATTTTTTATTCATCAAAAGTAGTTAATGGAATGTGATACATTTTTATATTTTAACATGGTTATTTTCCACCCACCTATCCTTTAGTCAACATGCCTGACTTTAGATAGGGAGGTCTTGGGTTCGAATCACGGTTTGGTCATGGATATCCTTTCTATCTCTCTATTTCTCCTGTCATTGTCTTTCCATATATGAATGGGTTAAAGACATGGTTACCTATCCTATAAAGGGATACCTGTGGTTTGTCTGTACTGAGAAAGTCAGACTTTACACAAAATTACGGTTCAGTTATAAAAGGGTACCCTATATTGCCAGCCTAGCTGACGTCAGACAACAATAACAACATGGTTATTTGAGAAATCCAGAATTAAGCATGTACTTCTTCAGCTAATCAACATCTTCCTTATATTAAGAAATAATTTCTGATTGTTCTAATACCGAAATAAAATAATAGTGACAAATTTTTAATGTTCTTTAAAATATAAACTAATGTATTCAAGTATAATAAAGGCTTCAACAAAGGATACCGTATAATCTTCAAAAATGTTCAACCAATCAGTAAAATTTAAGACAAGTTATCCATTAATAGATTCTAACTCTAACATAAAATGACAATTCAATTAAAAATCTCTGTTACATAATAAGTGATTCTTAGAACTGATGCATAGAAACAGCAGTTATTATATACAGTTAATGAACATTTAGTTGAAATAGGATGCCAAAATAAAATCGCAATTTCAAAACTCTTGGATGCAAATTTAAAATTAAGCGCACCAATGGAATTCTTAACAACCAAAAAAATTACAGCAATAACAGAAAACATTAAATTATACTGTTCCTTTTCCGAACGAAATAAATTGAGGTATATTTTTTTTCTTTGGTAAGACGTGAGTGATTATTTTTTCAAATTAATTATAAGACATTTTTATGCGATATTTGTTAGATAAAAATTAATAATAATATACCGTGCAATAAAGAAAAATATCAATATGAAATTTTTATTACGAACAGCCTGTATGTAAAGCGCTTAAATTCAAAGGGCATCAAGTTAATAAGTTTTGTTCCCTTCTACATATTTTGTACTACTTAATATCTTTTTCATTTCCCATATTGACTTTGATACAAAAATGTTACATACTTATGAATTTTTCGGATGTTCATCATGTCATTATCATTTTATTCATAAGAGTGAATTTTTCATAATAAAACATATATTCTTAATATTTTTCTTCTTTCTTCTGACTAATCCCTCTGATCTGAAAATGAATCTGATCCATGTGGTCGTTTGCTTCTAATTTCACTGAAGATAGGAGCGAACCATTCATAGCCAAGGGGAAAATGATCAGCTTCGTTTGGTACAAAGAGCCTGGAGCACCTTAAGGTTGAATATTCCTAATTTTAAAATAATTAACTGTCAGATCTATGAATAGCAATCAACCATAAATATCACATTGAAATTTATAACACATTACTGGTAAATATCAGTAACGGATACATTCGAAAACATGTTATCGATTACAAGGAAAATCTCATAACAAGGAAATATCGGTAATGGTTATTTATAGAACCAAGTTATGGATTGCCTAATAACCAAGTCTGTTTTAAGACATTATAACATATTTCCAAGAGGACTTTTCATAGATAATGAGAATATATTAAATGTCTCAAAGGATGAAACTCTGAAATATTTACAATCACCCAACCAAACAGAAAAGAATGCCGAAAGCAGAAACGGAACGTCCATCACATACTGTGTTAAACTGTGGTAGTGACTGAACTCAGAACCTTTCATTCTGAACTGAAGTATCCATCTTATAGACTAAAACATTAGGTAATAGTACTAGGTAGAGACATTGGGTACTAGGAATTTTTATTTTATTACAATAAATTTACTATTTGCATTATTTACGAGGTTTATTTTGGCAAAAGCAATGTCTTATCGTTGGAGTGTATTACACACATCTATATAGTGTTACAAATAATATGTAAATAAAACATGTTTCTTAAGAAAAATCTTTATCATATAGTCCCAGATTTTAAGAGAAATAATTTCAATTAAAAATAAAATAGTTAAGTTGGGTGTGAATTTTAAAGAAGAAGATATTTTAACAGGATAATAAAAATACACATTGAATTTTAATAATTGTGTAGGTTAAGAATATGGAAATTACTAAAGCTTTTAAGATTCCTATTTGAGATTCAAATAACTTTAATACATCATGAGTTTTGCTTCGTTTTTTTTTATAAAAGGAAAAATTCTTGATTACAATCATGTTTAAGATAGAAATGTATTGAGTAGAAGTTTGTTACAAAATTTCATGTTAATTGTGTGGCTCACCATTTATAGCCTCGCGTTGATCTATACTCTAGGATAAATGAGAAATGATAAAATCTGCTGTAAAACCATTCATATGATAATATACACTGACTGTAGAAGTTATCAATCTATAATACAAGAGCATACATGACTCTATGCATGTGATAATTCTGAATTTTAAGAGTAGACTCACTTCTTACTAAAGCAGTCCTATTTACTCTGCGTCTAAGTGTGCGATTATCATGAGAGACCATGGTGGCCTGGCTAGTTAGGGCGTCGTGCTCATTATTGGAAGGCAGTGAGTTTGAATCCCGGATGACCGAAGATCCATCGTGTTCGCTAATGGCGGCTAAGGCACGTTAAAACTAGGCATGGCCGCAATGTCCTCCAAGTGAAATGATATCTCTGTGACAGGGTGACAAGCCAAGCATTGGGGTCTTCTGCTTGTTCCTTGCTTCGAAACCACGAAGAATTCACCCGGTTGCTTCTATCTAACTGGAAGAGCCCAATTTAGAGCTAAATACAGGGAAGCATACTAGTAATACAACAACGTTTATCTGGAACGATCTCATAATTTACAAAATCATATCTTTAGCAAGAAACAACTTTAATTGATCTGAGTGAATTATGGAAAAAAATTTTCATATGCTCAAGTATTACTCCCACAGTTTGAAATAAGTAGCAAAACAATTATTTAATATTAACATTAAAATTGGTGATAAATATCATGTTTATACACCACAAATGGTAAGTATGCGATTTTTTATTTACATATTTCAATATCAATGTAACATGTATCTCGCATGAAAACTGTGTAACT
Source organism: Latrodectus hesperus (assembly GCA_037975125.1). NCBI lineage: Eukaryota > Metazoa > Arthropoda > Arachnida > Araneae > Theridiidae > Latrodectus > Latrodectus hesperus. The sequence continues at coordinate 17,111 of JAJQOW010001335.1, read as the reverse complement.
ACTTAAAAAAATTTTTATCTGTAGAATTCGGAATCAGTTCAATTCAATGAGATAAATATCAATTATTCTGTTCCACACGAGAAAATTTATCGCTTAAGCTTTAATTTTAAATTCTTAATAATCAACTTATCAGATTGTTCCAATTTATAATGTATTTCCACAAACATTTCGATCGTTACTTTCAGTATAAAAAAATTTTTACTATAGATTTGATAAAATAATTCAAGATTAAATCTCTATCATCCTTAAAATATTTGAGAAAAATTATTTAAAATCTTACAACAACATTGAAAATTCTCCTCATTTATGTTTACATTTGTTGTTGTTGTTGTTACTAATCGCACAGATGTTCCAATTCCAATTCTAGAATACAATCCATAAACAACCAGGAAATCTAAAAATATAGGGGCTTTAAAAAAGCCTCTTCAAAGTCAAAATTCAAGCAGCTCAAGGTTTTCCACCAGGTCCTTCCACAGAGCCGGGTGTTGTACCTGATCCTGATGGTAAAATTATAAATCTTATTTTTCCATCCCTCCCTGTTACAAAGCTGAACAGGCGATGCCTGTTCAGCTTTACATTTTGTGCACGCACTAAAAGTCTTTTGACCCTGCGCAAATTTAAGGCCCCTTTGGTAACCGCTGGCGGAGCATGAAATACAAGTCTGCTGGCCTCTAGTTCCCTCAAAAAGCAGGGCACCAGTAAGGCATTTTCTAGAATATCAATTATGAGTAAACATCCATAAACATTTTTTACTCTCAATAAAAACCTCATTGTTACCTGCCCCGATGAACAAACAGGACTAAAGGTGGGTATTTATATTACATTAGTATTACATGATGAGTAACCGTCAAAATTTGACATATTTCTAATTTTTTATTAATTATTGTAACTTACAAGATTCACTCATTCTCATTGTATATTCTATTTAGCTACCATTTGCTTCATGCATCAAATTCTGTACACTTAATGACTCAATTCAATTAAAACAGATATAAATTGAATAAAAACTCTATATATATATATATATGTAAAGACATAAAATGCGTTTACTTTCAGCAAAATAATGAAAGTTAAACTGGTTTGAATGCGCAGGAAATCATAAATAATCCAGGTAAAAAAGTTATTTTCTGGAAGAATGCTTAACTCCTAAATTGAATTATCCACCCTCACGAATAAAAGCAATAAAAATATTTCATAAGAATGGAAAAATTGCACCACAAAATTCCATTATATTCTCTTTTTCTGTTGAAAAGAAGTAAAAAAATACCTAATAACAATTATTCTTCAACTGGATTTCAGAATTCCCATTCAACTTTAGTAGATTCAAATCTTGAGATTGTTTAAGCATAGGAGAAAGAACATTTTTATAATTTATTTTTATACAATTTAGTTAACTGTGTGTGTTGTGTCTTTTATAAACCACTGACTATAAAAATATTTAAAAAAATTCCATAAACCTTGCATATTTGTCTTAAAAATATTTCCTTTTCAATTTAACCTTTTCAATTTCCTTTTCAATTTCTTAATATACAGCATAATAAAGTAATTAGTATACTATTTTAAAACTAATTCGGTACAATAGCCATTTTATCAATATTTATGTTGGTATAAGTTGCTGAACTGGGAACGAATGTAACATGCATGTACATTAACAAGTTATCTTTTTATACGGACCATGGTAGCCTAGTTGTTAGGGAATCGGCCTTCCGTTGAAAAGGGTGTGATTTAATTCCCGATGCCCCCAAAGACCCATTGAGTACATGCGATATATGTGCTTATTAAATATGTTTAATAGGAAGTCATGTGATCAGTCATTGGGCAGTTACTATATATATATATATATATATATATATATATATATATATATATATATATGTCTGCAATGGTTTGGAGAAAATTTCCTCCCCCTTCAGATCAATGTCAAAATTGAGGGAGTAGATCCTCTGGTGATACCATCTATCGGAGGAATTAAGAGTAAAAGTCATACTTTCACCTTAAATTAAATGGTTAAATGAAAGACGCAACCTACTGGCTTAATTTCGTATAGCCAACAGCATTAGTGAGCTTGGCTTGTCCAAGTGTCATAAGCAACAACAGAACCCTTTTATAGAATAATAATTCATGATTTTTATAAATAAAAAATTAATTTTTTAAAACTAAAATTAAGCTATTATATATATTCATATTAAAAAATCATCAACTATATATAATATATATAGTTGATATATATCATCAAATTAAATTATAGATTATCAAACTTTAAAAGTAAATTAATTTTTAAAATGGATTTAAATAATTTATATTAAATGTCCGGATAAAAGTTTCAATAATATTTCTGTTACTCTTTTTGTGTGTAGTTAGTTATACATTTAATTGTTTGTGTTATATGAGAATTAAAAAGGAATGCTAAAGGAATGCTCTTTAAAATGATAATCATTTCTTTTCTGATGTATATTTTTTCATTTTCTTGTTATTAAACGAAACAATAAAATGATTAAATATTTAGCTAACCACTGAACTTTTGTGGTCATTGGTTTCTATAAAGTCATTTCATTTTAAAATTATATTTAAAATTATTAAATTTATATGGTGACCTTCTTGAATGAAAAGTTCTTATGGCGCTGTGTTTAATTATTATGACTGTGTAGAATATACCATGGCAGGAAACTAGCTCTCCTCACTTAAAGATAATTGATAAAATCATTGTTTTCTATATTTAAAAGCACAAGCTACTTTAAATTTTTAACAAATAATTTAATATCTTGGTTATATGAAGGCCTTCTCCATGCCTCATAAAAAGAAACACAAAAGGATTTAATGTAAAAGTTACGACAGTATTTTAGCTACTTCTCAATATAAGAACCATCAAAATAGTAGCACTTTTCACACCTAGGGTTAAATTTTTGTATTTCATTATCATAGAAGAGTCTTTCACCTTGGAATTTAGCCAACATGTCACAGTTGTCTGCACTTCTGTGAAGAAGTAATGTCCGGATAGGAGAATTTCTTCAAGTGCAAGAACAGATAAAAGTTGCAGGGAGCAAACTCGGGAATATCGGGAAGATGGTCAAACACTTCACAGTGAATCTTTTCCAATTTTTTTTTTATGAAATTCGACATATGTGAACGAACTTTGTCATGGAGTAACGAAACTCCAGTTCTACACAACCCACGGCTCTTGTTGCAGATGGCTCTTCGAAAGTTTTTCAGAGTTCCGTAATTTTCCAATATTTACTGTTGCACCTCGCAGTCAACGGTCAGAAGGAGAAAAAATAAAATCCGACATCTTAGCACATTATAACGACTTCAATATAAGCTGTCTGATAATTTGGATTGAAACATATGATAGCCACACTCACAATCTAACCTACAACAGCCTTTCCGTCATTTTAAAGAGCCATCCTTTGGAGCCATGAGAAACCTCCTTCCCGGATGAACTTCGTATATAAATATTTAAAATATAGTGATTCAACTATTTTAAAAATCTTTGAACACTGAATAATATATCTTTACCCTTAATTGCTGGAAATTTTTTACTGATAAATTCTAGTACACAGCGCAATTCTTTCATCATTGTTTAAGATGCTTCATCTCATTTTATATATTTTTTCAAGTGAGACTTATTTCTCCAAATATATAAATTATCTTATAAAGGTTTTAAATTTTCATAATTAATAACTAATTAATAAAATAATAACATGAGTCAAGGATGTGTTCTTAAGTATAATGAACATTTACTGTAGATCAAAAATTATTGTATATGTCTCGATTGTCTGAAGACTTCAGATATCATATTTAGTTGTTAGATTATAAGAAAGAGATAAATGTCTCTAAATACTCCATTAACGTTGAAAAAAATGCACAAATCAAATAAAAATATAAAAAAAATTAAATCATCCATGCCAATTTAAACTAACGTAAATTGGATGTTTTGTCCTGTCTGATTCATTTTGCTTTTCCTTCTGTTCTATTTTCAACGTACTCAATTTTGAAAGAGATATCGCTTAAGATTTAAAAATTTGAAAATTAATTATTTATAACAATTAGTAATTTTCCTTATTTTGAAAACTTTTACAAACGAGAAAAGCTATGATTGAAAAATATTTCGTTATTACTCGTAAAAAACATGAAAGGATTTTTTCTCATCGTTTAAGACACTCAAGCATTCGAAGGTGAACTTCGCCTTGTTTTCTGCTACTCTAAGATTACGATTTGAAGGCAGGAAATAAATTCGTCCACAGATTGGATTTGGAAACCCGTCTTAATATGATAGGAAGTAGATGAAATGTTATATGACGTCATGGATAGCTTATAAGCCAATGAAAATTATAATAAAGTGGCGTAATCCTGATCTCAACTGCAACAAAAGAAGTAAGCCCTTAATAGTCAATAATAATAGATACAGATATGTATTCACATAGTTTTATAAAGATGGTTACAATATTGAATCACGTTTTATAAAATATATTAGAAATGACGCGTTGTGTGTGTGTGTGTGTGTGTGTGTGTGTGTGTGTGTGTGTGTGTGTGTGTGTGTGTGTGTGTGTGTGTGTGTGTGTGTGTGTGTGTGTGTGTGTGTGTGTGTGTGTGTGTGAGAGAGAGAGAGAGAGAGAGAGAGAGAGAGAGAGAGACCAAAAATCAATCTTGGATTTAGAATCATAAAACATTTGAATAACAAGTGGAGTAACTTAATGCATTGTAAAATTTTTATTTTTTAAAAAGGAATGCCACAAATGAGGATTTATTTATTTATTAAGAATTGACTTCTTTTAAATTGAATCGATGTTTAAAAATGTATTATTTAACAGTGTTATTTTCAGACATTTTATTGAAAGTATATGGCATATGCAAAAGTCTTGTATGAATTTAAATGTTTATGATACTGCGCATTTTCTTATTTAGGATTATTATATCTCTCTCTCTCTTAAAAACAAAATTATTGAACTAAATTTTATCATATCTGCTAATAGTTTACAAAAAGCCATTAGCCTTTATTTTTATACAATCTCGTACGAGAGACTTCCCATGCGGCATTCTAAAACGAAATAAAACACGAGTTTGAAAATAATTGTAATTGTTTCAAAAACATATTTCTAGTTACTTTTAACGCTGTGGCAACCATTTTCTAAATCACATTCTTGAACAATTTAAGTCATGTTATTTGATTTTCAATAATCTTTTAAAGTATCTGAAAAAAAAATTCAAGCATGCTCGATTTTACCATCTCTTTCATTTTTTCCAAATTTTACCTAATTATTTTAAATAATGATGTCGGAACAATACCAGTTCTATCTCAACTTTAAATATATTCAGGACATTTACTTTTAATAATATTTTACATAACTCCATATCCCACTTGTGTATGTAGGGTCATGAGGTTCTTATGACAGTTCTAGTGGGAAATATCAATTATTAAGGGGTTGCAATTAATGATTAGCTCCTAAAAACTATTTTTAAAGTTTTCCAGTATGTATTTCCTTTATATAAATCTAAATATTTTGGAAACATAATTCACACCACCTGTTTGTACGTAAACTATAAACAAATTGTTACACAGTTTTATTAATTTTATAAGAAAAAGCAATCCCTCAAATTGGAATTATTTTTTATTCGTGGCTGTATTGATTACTTTTTAAATCTCCATGTTTCTGTGTGTGTTTGTCTAAAGCGTGTAAGGTGAACACACGCACAGCACTAAAATATTCACTCCACATCCACGTTTCCATAACAATGGCAGCACGTTTGTTCGGTTATCATAAGGGAACGGAGCATTGCAACCTCCAAGTTTGCAAACGTGATTTCACTGCTGAACAGATGCAAAATAAAATTTAGCATAAAATTCAATTTTTTTATAAATGTAGTTCGAAAAAGGAAATATCAAATAAAATGAGAATATAAAAAACGAAGCTCTAGATTTTACGTTCCTCAAAAATCGAATTGAATATTGAGATTTTCAAGATTTTTATATGCATCATAACTGGTACTCTGAGCTGAAAATGTTTGGATAAAAACGTGAACAGAAAATGAATGAAATTTCCCTGCACATCTCGTTACTGCCTGTCATAGAAATGTTGTGAAATTTATTAGAAAACGTTTTTTGTGTGTTTTTAGCCAATATATTTTCTATATATTAATTTAAAATGAATTTTATTTTATCTTCTTAAACTGCTTATGACTTATACATATTTTCATTATTTATCATTTCTGTTTTAGTTTGTGTTTACTTACACAATATTACTACAGCATCAAAAGAATGATACATATGTTTATTTTAATTTCACATTTTGTGTATGAGAAACTATTTGACTCAAATTTATTGTTTATTGTAAATTGAAAACATAGGAAAAAATCTATCTATTTTTATAATAACATCCAAAAAGGGAATATTTAAATTTTGTTTCATGTGAAACTATCAAGCATAATTTTTCGTGTTCTTTATAAAGTTTATTTAAAAATACAGGATAAAAACAGAACATTTTAACTTGCAATTATAATGATATTTATCTTTGAATTATATTTTATATCTTTAATAATTCATATTTTGCATATTCCAAATTCATATTCCAATGTAGTATTATAAACTATTTCACTATTTACATAGAATTATTTAAACAATTCTATATAAATTACAATAATTAAAGTAAATAGGTAATAAATGAAAAAATCTTTTGAGTAATTTATTTCAAACATACATCTAGGAGAAATGTTAATTTTTATGATGTAGAGATAATTTGTCATTAATTTTTTATAACCATTCTCTATTTTTTCTTACAATCTTTGAAAAATAAAAGCCCTAAAAATTCCCTAACCATTTTTTTCTTTACAAGAATAGATAATATCAGCAAAGTTTTGAAGCTTTCATATATGAATTCAAATTCTTCATGGCAAAATTTCAATAAATATCTACCCTAATTGAAAACAAAATATTCTCATTTTTATTATAATAGAAGAGTGCTTAGATGAATTATCTTAAATTATTTCATGACGTATCCACAATATCATGTGAGAACTACAATACCTTCATCCTGTGTGAGAACTACAATACCTTCATCCTGTGGGAGAACTACAATACCTTCATCCTATGTGAAAACTACAATACCTTCATCCTGTGTGAGAATTACAATACCTTCATCCTATGTGAGAACTACAATACCTTCATCCTGTGTGAGAACTACAATACCTTCATCCTATGTGAGAACTACAATACCTTCATCCTGTGTGAGAACTACAATACCTTCATCCTATGTGAGAACTACAATACCTTCATCCTGTGTGAGAACTACAATACCTTCATCCTATGTGAGAACTACAATACCTTCATCCTGTGTGAGAACTACAATACCTGCATCCTGTGTGAGAACTACAATACCTTCATCCTGTGTGAGAACTACAATACCTTCATCCTGTGTGAGAACTACAATACCTTCATCCTATGTGAGAACTACAATACCTTCATCCTGTGTGAGAACTACAATACCTTCATCCTGTGGGAGAACTACAATACCTCACCAGAGAAGTGAGACTTCTGCGAGCGCACAGAGATTGGAGGAAAAATTGAGAATAAGACTGTCACTAGAGGTTTGTGATCTTTTCCCTTGAGATGGTTATAAATCACGAAAAGGATTAATTTTTCTTTAAAACGTCATCTCATGCAAATTAGATATAAAATAAGAAATTGAAAGGTGTTTTTATACTGCATATTCTCAAAAGGATCAATTTAACATCTTGTAATTTAAAACTATATTATATTCATTTACAACTTCATTTAGTTATATTTCTTTTGACTAATGTATATGACTAATGCTTGATGTAGAACTAATTTTAAATGATGTCCGTATTATGTTTTTAATAAGTGGATAAATAAAAATAACATTTATATAATATATATTTTTACATTTTTATATGAAGGAAGTTTCGAAAGATATATCTTCAAAGAAATTTCAAAAATTGAATTATAATAAAAAAATAAAATTCTCTTCCTCAAAATGAAGCAAGAATCTAAGGATATAAAATATCCAAATTCACCTTGTTTTATAAATTTATGTACAAATGTGACTATATTTAAATTGAAAATAAACATATAACAATATAAGTCTATTTAAATCATATATTAACATACTTGTGAACACTTCCTAATTTTGTGTCTGCTAAAACATATTAAGAAATTTATTTATTTACATAATTTTTGTATGCGTCTTCTCATGCCATATATTAGGAAACAAAGCTTCACGCCTAAGCATCTTCTTAAGATTCTCACTTTAAATAGTTTTAGCAGTAGAGTTTGTCATATTTTAGTTCCTAAAATTTGCCATAACTAAATTAAACATTCTGGAAGATCAGAACCTTCAAACACTTCTGGTTAACAAAGAAAGCAAAGAAATATTTAAAACTTAAAAATTTTTGTTATGGACATAAAAAAAATTTGATGGATTCAAAATTCTAATAAAGAAATAATTCATTTTGCTAATGAAAATTAATTTTGAACTTCCTCTCACAAAGTGACATTCAAAGAAGAGATAAAATTAAAATTAAATTAAATAAGGTTAAGATTTAAAAAAAGCTAATGAAAATGACAAACTATGGTATTTGGTCATAAAAGAGATACTTTTAGTTAAGAATTGAAGAGCTTTCCATGCGCTGTAAAATTAATATAATATTTTTGGCAACAATAAAAATAAAAACATTTTGAAAAAATTATTGACAGAGATAAACTGTTAAATTATTTTAGTGTTTACGAGTTTAATGTAAGTATTTTATAGAAATACTAATCGTATGCTTTTAAGAATTTGATGTTATTATCTAAGATCATTTGATAATATAATATAAAAAAGTTGTGAAATTCAGTATAAACATCACATCAATTTATCTAATTTAACTAAGGAAAAAAATGAGAATGTTATCATCATTCATTCATTCAAAGATAACATTTGCACTTGAGTGAAAAAACTAATATTTAAACTAAAAATTCATAATTGAAAAATCAACCTACCTATGTTATTTCACCTGACCCTACATAAAATATTTTGAAATTTGAAGGCTGAAATATTTTTTTATCCTACGCCCGTCCTCGGCATCTCTGCCATTAATAGACGAGCAGCTCAATAAAAAGATAAACGAGTATAAAAACAAGAATAAAGTCCTTTAGTAGCCTCAAAAGAGTTGTCAGTCATAAACTTTTAAACTTCAGGGCAGTTCTTGAGGTAAGCAGCATCCATATCATCATGATTGCACGATGGACAACGAGCAGAATCCATTACACCTACTCGATGCAGATGCCTTTGCAGATAGTCATGTCCAGTTGTCACCTGGGAACAAGTGACACCAACAGCTCGTGGTAAGGATCAAGCGATTTTATAGTTCCCATCAAGTAGAGTTTTCCATCACCTGTCCATAGTCGCATCAGCATAAAGGGAATGCTTAAGTATATGCAAATACAATGAAAATGGATCACGAAGAAAGACCTCAAATATCACAGTAAAATTCATTTCGTAGATAACACCTGACATAAAAATCAAATGATTGTAATTGCAGCGGATCCTGCTTATCGCAATAATTTATATTTGGCAGATAACACCTACAATGAAAAGCAAATGTTTTTAACTACGCTTCTG
>JAJQOW010001335.1:0-2500 GCA_037975125.1 Latrodectus hesperus | reverse complement strand
GTCGGGATCAGACGTTTTTACAGTGGCGGAAATCTGGAAAACTCCCGAGCTCTCCCCCCAACAGTCCTGAAGGCAGAAAGAAAAAATATAATGCTTATCTTTTGCTTTCAGCAACATAGCTGTTAGATTCAAACCTGGAATTTTTAACGTCACAGAAAGTGTCCTACATTCTGTTTATCAATAGATTATATACTATTTATAGCAATGCAATATCTTACAATAACAATGCAATAATGTATATTGCTGCATTGCTTGTCTATGTTTACTAAAAATCCGTTCAATATGCTTGTATATCACATTAAATTAAATCGGACATTTCATCAGTGGCCAATTGCTTACAGTTATTGATTAAATTTATTTTATACATGATACTAAGTATAGTGTATAAATAAATTTAATTATATGGAGGGAGTTATTATTCTGATGTATGAGTAAAGAATATATTCAACTTATCGTGGTCAACATCTTGGAAAAAATTATTACAAATAAAACCTTTAAAAAAAAGCAAAAATACCATCATAAGGATATGATGTTAGGAATTTATTAATGAAAGTGTATGGATGTGCGTTTTTTAAATTAGTAATCAATACTTTTTTGATTCAGTAGCATAAAATTTATATCAGATGAAAAGATTGATCAAAGAAATCATCCAATTCGTTTACCCATATATATCTTTCGTTGAATTATTGTACATTTAATGCTTAAAAAGTTATCTCTTATCAAAGAAATGAACGTTTTAGTGGACTTTTCTTTTATTTTAAACAATATGATGTGATATAAACTACTTCAAGGCAAATCACTCAAGTACAATTTTGTTTTTGCCATATCAACCGTTAGATTAAACAAATTAAAAAGCAATATTACATATAAAATCACTAAAGTAGATAGAAAATATAATTTCAAGAACTTTTCAAAATATATTTTGCATAAATTTTCGTTAAAAAGTGCAAAAACTGCTTTTGCAACATGAAATCACTATGTCTGCCTCAGCAATATATAAATAGACGCTTCTCGAATAAAGCTTGTAGGTTTAAATAGAACTTGCAGAGAATTATACTCACTTTCAAAATTTTATTAAAAATAAAAGTTCAAAACCTTTTTTACTAATTGATTATATAAATGTCATGTATTCAAATTGAATGGGAACCTATTAGAGCATTTTTAACTGAAATTAACTTAATTTTTTGAAATTATTAATAATTTTCATTTGAATAATAATTTTCAAATTGAATAATAATTGAATAATAATTATTATTCAATTTGAAAATTATTAATTATTAATTAAATTGAATAATAATTTTCAAAAACATATAAACCAATTGATAGCAACCTAGTTTTATTTTGTTTCTATGAATTTAACTAATTTTTAAATCTCCCTTTCTGCATGACAGAATACTATAAAAAATTTATTTAATTTTTTTTATTTTACATTAAATATTTTAAATAAGCTGACATATATATTCTGTTGAATACTCATACTTTAAATTTAATTAAAATAAATTAATGCTAACGCACACACTTTAAATTCATAGTTTTTGAGAAAAAATGCTGCATTGTAATCATATTATTAAAACTTATTTATATTCAACTCGTCGAAAGAAAATATTAAAATACATTTATTTTTTAATTTCAAAATGTAGACTGTATTACTTACTATTTCAATCAAAAAATAAACTTATTTAAGTTATGTAACGCAGTATAACTATAAAATTAAATTATTTCAAATATAAAACTGAAAAAGTATCGATAATAATTAATGTATTGATTGTTGGGTAAATCAATATGGTGGTTGGTTTGTGTTGCTCAGTGATCTTTTTGCATTTAAGAGCTAATTGAACAGTAAACTACAGTTTATATAAAGTGTATTCCAAGCAAGTAAAAACACCCTTACCTGAGGAAGTACCTGAACCAATAGATTGTTTGGCGGAAAGCAATATCAATCAGTTCACTTCTTCATATAAAAAAATTTTATAACTATTGAACTGTAAAATATATCAAAAATCAAAGCAAATCAAAAATAATATTTTATATCTTGAATGGAAACCCAATAATTTTATATGTTCAAAACAGAAATAAACTTTGTATATGATTTTTTATTTAATTTACATATTAGTATCATCTTGATTGCAAAATTTAACGCAGTATAATTATTCTAAATTAATATTTCTATAAAATTTTATCTACAACTAAGTAGTTTTTACTTCATGCACTATATTAACAATACCTATTATATCTAACATCTTTACTAAATGTGTTATGTAATATAATAGCTTCATCATAACCTTCACGCAAGAATATTTTGTTATACAAATAAAATTTTGTACCTAAATCATATAAAATTTGTAAACATTTTATATGTTATTTAACAATTATTAGATATTATTTATTAGCCCTTTCATTCGAACAGAAAAATATAATTATTTTAAGAAAATAACATGAAATGTTAAAAGGATCATTATTATATAAGAATTTTTAACAGTAAAGTAAACATTGCATTTCT
>JAJQOW010001334.1:0-53771 GCA_037975125.1 Latrodectus hesperus | reverse complement strand
TATATAACACAGTTTAAGTCAGATAAAGATATATATATCTTCCCGAACAATGGCCTAGAGTCTATTCGGGAAGAAACAGCTATAATCTATAATCTTTTGCTAATAGCATATCCCCGCTTTATCGTGACTTGTTCTCGTTAGCCCAACCTGACCACCACCTCCACGCGGTGACTCCTGGAAACGCCTTCGGGCGGCTAACGGTGGCAGGGGGACTTTAATCATATATCAGGTAAAACTAACTAAATTGGTGAATTTACATTATGGAGGATAATCCAGATCCTGTGGAAAGAGATGAGGGCAATAACCTTGACAAATGCCCTGGTGAAGTGGAGACAGAATTCAATAAACTGTTAGATATTGAAAGGGAATTACAGACGATTATCACAAGTAGTAAAATTAGCTCAACATCCGCTAATAAGTTAAGACAGGGAATAATGGACATGTTAAAGATATCTATGACTTTAATAGAGAAGAACGCAACCTTAGTTGGAGAAAATAAAGTACTTAAAGAATCTAGCATACAGAATAGGACTTACGCGCAAGTAGCCTCTAAAGATATTAAGCAGAGTAAAAGAGAGTCTAGCAGATCTCGTAACAGAAGAGAAAGATCTAGGCAACGAGTTCAGAATGTAGTAGCAATTTATCCCAATAAGGAGATAAGTTCAGAGGAGACAAAAAACATAATAAAAGAACATATAAATCCGGCTAAATTAGGGCTAAATATAACCAAAGTTAAAACTATTAGAAAGGGAGGCTTACTGATAGAGACCAAAAGTATAGAAGATCTAGATAAACTAATGGATGGGATTAATAATGATGTTAAGGTGAGGGAAAAATTGAATGCTAGGAAACCAGAACGTAAGAAACCAAGAATTATAATTTATAATGTTGAGGAAGATATCAGTAAAGAAGAAATAGCTAATAAGTTAATCTTACAAAATGAATTAAGAAAGGAATCGTGTATAGTTCCGACATACAGCTATAAAGGCAAATATGGTAGGAATTGGATACTAACACTGGATGGACAAACGTTTAATGAAATCAAAGATAAGCAGAAATTATTTCTAGGGTGGAATAGTGTTCAATTTCGCGAATACCTTAGGGTAATACAGTGCTTTAAATGCCTGCGATACGGTCATCAAGCCAAATTCTGTCAAGGAAAAGAGACGTGTAGTCGATGTGGAGGAAGTCACATAGACAGGAATTGTAATAATTCGGTTAATTGTAGTAACTGTACTGAACATAACTTAAGATTTAAAACTAAATATGAGACAAAGCATGACGCAAGAAACAGGAGTTGTAAAGTTTACGAAAAGGAGTTAAACAATTTAATTACCAAGACAGATTATGGATATTAGACAAAATACTAAAATTATTAGGTGTTCACATATTAATTTAAACCACTGTCGTGCAGCTAATTTAATTCATGTTAAAGACTTAAAGGAACTAAACATAGACTTTGCCTCGGTGAACGACCCTTATAATTATGAAGGAAGAATTTCAGGCATACCATTGGATTACATAGTTGTAGCCACAGAAGATCCGAAAGCGGCTTTAATAGTTAAAAAGTGCTATCAAGTTAATCCCATATACATAGATAAGCACATTGTGATAGTTAGATTCAGTAATGTTAATAATGACTTTATCTTTTGTTCGGTGTATTGTCCACCTTCTAGCCCACTACAAAGCACGTTGGAAAAATTAGAAATTTATTTGGTGAAATATCCTAAATCAAGTTGGCTTATATTTGGCGACTTTAATGCGAAGTCGAAAGCCTGGGGACCAGATAAAACAGACTTTCGAGGAGATACATTAATGGAATTTGTATCTAAATTTAATTTAGTGGTTGAAAATGACGTCCATAGTCTCCCAACGTTTTCTAGCACAATAGGGACTAGCTGGATTGATCTCTTAATAACTAGTAATATGATAGACGTACAGATTAATAATTGGAAGGTAGTAGATAGTTACACCGCAAGTGACCACCATCTAATAACTTGTGAGGTTGGTGTTGAAAAGATTAAGAAAGAAACGCAGATCAGATGGAATACTCAAACTATTAATTGGGTGGAATTTAAAGAAGAACTTAGAACTATCCCGGAAGTATTTGAGATTAGGGAGGAAGATAACATCGAACAATTGGTTAAGAACATTGAAGATAAAATTTTAAATTTATGCAATAAATATAGGAAAAAGAAAAAACCTAATAAAAAACCAAATAATTATTGGTGGACCGATAGACTAACAATGGAACGAAGTAAAGTGCGAGCACTTAGACGTAGCTATCAAAAGGAGACTAACCATGATAAAAGAAATGAAAAGAAAGAGAATTTCAAGAAAGCTTCGGCCCAATATAGAAGGGAAATACTCGAGACGAAAAAAAGAGCTTTTAAAGAGTTCCTTGAAAATGTTACTAATTCAACTGCTTTTGGAGGCCAGTACAAAGTTGTTAGAGACAAGATGCATACCCCAACGGTTAAAAGTAATATTCAGACAGACAATGGAGAATACACGGACAATGTTACAGACTCAATAAATGTTATATTAAAAACACATTTTCCTTTAAAAGACAGAATAGAATACAATGAGAGTATTAAAAATCAAGACAATCAACCATTATTTACAACATATGAAGTGGAAGAAGTTATTAATGAAATGAACAAGAATAAAGCTCCTGGCTTTAATGCCATATGTTTAGATATTTACGAAGAATTGTTCAAAATTGATAAATCATGGTTCACCAAACTTATAAATAAATGCCTTAATGACGGAATCTTTCCAGAAATTTGGAAAGTCGCAAAAGTGACTTTAATTCCCAAAGAGGGTAAAGATCTTACAAAAGCAGAATCCTACAGGCCAATTTGTTTATTACCTGTATGGGGGAAGATTTTGGATAAGTTAGTAATGCGAAGACTGTTATACTTCTTTAATGTAAATAAAGTTTTAAATGAAAGGCAATATGGATTTATTAAAGGGAAGAGCACCAACGACGCCATGATGGAACTAACAAATAAAATAAAAGAAAACAAAAAGAATAAAAGGTATACATGTTTAATTTCAATGGACATCAAAAGTGCTTTTAACTGTGTTCGGTGGAACGACATTTTAATGATTTTAAATAAATATAAAGTCCCACATAATATTATGAGAATAGTCAATTCGTTTTTACACAATAGATATTATATAGATGCAAATAATAAATGGAATGGTTATAACATTGGAGTACCCCAAGGCTCATGCCTTGGCCCCTTTTTATGGTTAACAATAGCCAACGAATTGCTAAATGAAGATTTTGGCTCTGATAATCAATGTCAAGCTTTTGCTGATGACATAGTTCTATTGCTAACCTCCAAATCTTATTATTGTTTCACAGAACAATCTATTCATCCTCTCTCCATAGTAGACAACTGGGTACAGAAATATGGATTAACACTGAATATTCAAAAATGCCAATATACGATATTTGTAATAAGCAAAGAAATTACCAGGAGACCCACTATAAAAATTGGAAATAAAAGAATAAATTACACAAATAACCTAAAATATTTAGGTATTATCTTTGATACGAAGTTAAATTGGATAGATCATCTCAATAACATAAAAAATAAGATTGATAAAATTCAAAACAAACTGGCAAGAATTTCTAGAGTCACTTGGGGCCTTAGATCACCTATTTTAAAATTATTGTATTTAACAGTAATAGAGAGCATAGTTTTATATGGTAGCCCAATTTGGTACACAAATACAGTTAAAATTAATAATAAATTAATGCAGATACAGAGAATAGCTCTCTTAAAAATAACGAAATCGTTTAGAACAACTTCGACAGATGCTTTACAAGTTTTGGCTGGATGTGCACCCCTACACCTAAAAGCTCAAACAATGCAGAAAAAATTCCTATTGTGGAATCTGAAAAAGCAAGTTGAAATAGGAGGAATAGAGTGGAACCATAACACCGCATGGACAAGAGAACAATATATAGTAAAACCATGGAAAATGATAAAAATAGAATGGGATATGGAATTTAACCATGAAGGGTGGTACTCTTATACAGACGGCTCGAAAATTAATAACCTAGTCGGTTGTGCCTCAGTCGTATTTTATAAAGGAGAAATAAAAGAAAAGATCCAAATGCGTTTAAACAATGAAGCGACAGTATTTGAAGCAGAGGCCAATGCCATTTTAGTTACGTTACAATATATCGTTTTAAATAACATAAAGAATTGCCATATACACACTGATAGCCGTTCGGTTCTTGGAGCGATCCAAAATCCTAACATAATAAGCGAAACAATTAGGAACATTAAGAATCTAATTAACGAAAATCCCAATATCTCAACTTTTCATTGGGTAAAAGCCCATATTGGGATATTCGAAAATGAACTAGCAGATGTAGCGGCCAAAAAGGCCTGCGAAATGGAAAACATAAATATTAAAGTAAAACACAGCAAACAACAACTAAATCATCTATTATTACAAGATGAAATAAACAAATGGCAAGAATTATGGGATAATTCACATAAAACTAGACGACTATACAACTTCATTGATAAGGTATCAACAAAAAGATTGATGGCAGACTTTTTTATTAACCAGGTCTTAACAAACCATGGAAATTTTGGTACATACAGAAAGAGATTCTTAGGGAGTACAGATATATGTAAACACGACAATCAAATCCAAGACGTTGAACATCTAATCTTTAATTGTAAAAAATATTCTGAAATCAGGAAGGAAAAGTACCCAATAAATTATGCAGATTATTCCCTTAAACAACTTTTAGAAAACAAACATTTTAGAAATGGAATAAGAGAAATTTTATTGGCAGAATTGCAAACACAGTTAAATGAATAACTGTAAATAAATATTGTAAATTAATAATAAGTTAGATACAAGATTTATGTTAGTAATTAAGTTAAAAGTTATAACGAAGAACGATTATGTTTAATTTAATTATTCAAATTATGTAAATTTAATTATATTGTAATTATAATTTGTTGTATGCCAAGATGGCATATCTTTGTAAAGGCCAAGACGGCCTATTTTTTGTTAATAAAGGCCAAGTTGGCCCTTAATCTTTCAGTTAGAGGACATCTCATTAATAGGAAATTAGGGGATTTTAAGTTGTGTGAACAGTAAACTCACACCTATAATTAAATAGTTATTACAGCTATGCTGACGAGAGATCAGTTTTATTCCGAATGCCTTAGGGTGGGACGGAATCAACCATCAACCATATACTGCACGCGTGCGAGTTTCTGGATAACTAACAAAATATCTAAGAATGTAGACTGAGATTACATGTGTTAAGAATACGTATTTCCAGAGTTTGTTCTAAATTAAAACAAAATTATAGTCCGTAATCATGACTAATAAACGGACATTTAATATTTAGGTATTATAACTGAAATCAATGAAATGAAATGAATCAAGTCTTTTTACTTTATAACAAATCTTTTAAGCCATAAGATATTTCGAGAGGAGATATATAAAAGCTAAATTTCCACAAAGCATCCCAGGTGAGATTCGAACCCACGACCTTTGGTTTAGGAGTCCAACGCGCTATCCACTGCGCTACAGGGACTGCGGCGAAATAGACTGCGTACTGAATGATTTCTTTCTTAAAAACATTAAATATTGAAATATGTCGAAGATTCGATATACTGCACGCGCGCGAGTTTCTGGATAACTAACAAAATATCTAAGAATGAAGACTGAGATTACATGTGTTAAGAATACGTATTTCCAGAGTTTGTTCTAAATTAAAACAAAATTATAGTCCGTAATCATGACTAATAAACGGACATTTAATATTTAGGTATTATAACTGAAATCAATGAAATGAAATGAAACAAGTCTTTTTACTTGATAACAAATCTTTTAAGCCATAAGATATTTCGAGAGGAGATATATAAAAGCTGAATTTCCACAAAGCATCCCAGGTGGGATTCGAACCCACGATCTTTGGATTAGAAGTCCAACGCGCTATCCACTGCGCTACAGGGACTGCGACGAAATAGATTGCGTACTGAATGATTCCTTTCTTAAAACATTAAATATGGAAATATGTCGAAGATTCGATATACTGCACGCGCGCGAGTTTCTGGATAACTAACAAAATATCTAAGAATGAAGACTGAGATTACATGTGTTAAGAATACGTATTTCCAGAGTTTGTTCTAAATTAAAACAAAATTATAGTCCGTAATCATGACTAATAAAAGGACATTTAATATTTAGGTATTATAACTGAAATCAATGTAATGAAATGAATCAACTCTTTTCACTTTATAACAAATCTTTAAAGCCATAAGATATTTCGAGAGGAGATATATAAAAGCTAAATTTCCACAAAGCATCCCAGGTGGGATTCGAACCCACGACCTTTGGATTAGGAGTCCAACGCGCTATCCACTGCGCTACAGTGATTGCGAAGAAACAGACTGTGTACTGAATGATTCATTTCTTCAAAACATTAAATATGGAAATACGTCGAAGATTCGATATACCGCACGCACGCGCGTTTCTGGATAACTAACAAAATATCTAAGAATGAAGACTGAGATTACATTTGTTAAGAATAAGTATTTCCAGAGTTTGTTCTAAATTAAAACAAAATTATAGTCCGTAATCATGACTAATAAAAGGACATTTAATATTTAGGTATTATTACTGAAATCAATGAAATGAAATGAATCAAGTCTTTTCACTTTATAACAAATCTTTAAAGCCATAAGATATTTCGAGAGGAGATATATAAAAGCTAAATTTCCACAAAGCATCCCAGGTGGGATTCGAACCCACGACCTTTGGATTAGGAGTCCAACGCGCTATCCACTGCGCTACAGTGATTGCGAAGAAATAGACTGTGTACTGAATGATTCATTTCTTCAAAACATTAAATATGGAAATACGTCGAAGATTCGATATACCGCACGCACGCGCGTTTCTGGATAACTAACAAAATATCTAAGAATGAAGACTGAGATTACATTTGTTAAGAATAAGTATTTCCAGAGTTTGTTCTAAATTAAAACAAAATTATAGTCCGTAATCATGACTAATAAAAGGACATTTAATATTTAGGTTTATAACTGAAATCAATGTAATGAAATGAATCAACTCTTTTCACTTTATAACAAATCTTTAAAGCCATAAGATATTTCGAGAGGAGAGATATAAAAGCTAAACTTCCACAAAGCATCCCAGGTGGGATTCGAACCCACGACCTTTGGATTAGAAGTCCAACGCGCTATCCACTGCGCTACAGGGACTGCGACGAAATAGATTGCGTACTGAATGATTCCTTTCTTAAAACATTAAATATGGAAATATGTCGAAGATTCGATATACTGCACGCGCGCGAGTTTCTGGATAACTAACAAAATATCTAAGAATGAAGACTGAGATTACATGTGTTAAGAATACGTATTTCCAGAGTTTGTTCTAAATTAAAACAAAATTATAGTCCGTGATCATGACTAATAAAAGGACATTTAATATTTAGGTATTATAACTGAAATCAATGAAATGAAATGAATCAAGTCTTTTTACTTTATAACAAATCTTTTAAGCCATAAGATATTTCGAGAGAAGATATATAAAAGCTAAATTTCCACAAAGCATCCCAGGTAGGATTCGAACCCACGACCTCTGGATTAGAAGTCCAACGCGCTATCCACTGCGCTACAGGGACTGCGACGAAATAGACTGCGTACTGAATGATTCCTTTCTGAAAAACATTAAATATGGAAATATGTCGAAGTTTCGATATACTGCACGCGCGCGAGTTTCTGGATAACTAACAAAATATCTAAGAATGAAGACTGAGATTACATGTGTTAAGAATACGTATTTCTAGAGTTTGTTCTAAATTAAAACAAAATTATAGTCCGTAATCATGACTAATAAAAGGACATTTAATATTTAGGTATTATATTTGAAATCAATGAAATGAAATGAATCAAGTCTTTTTACATTATAACAAATCTTTTAAGCCATAAGATATTTCGAGAGGAGATATATATAAGCTAAATTTCCACAAAGCATCCCAGGTAGGATTCGAACCCACGACCTCCGGATTAGAAGTCCAACCCGCTATCCACTGCGCTACAGGAACTGCGACGAAATAGACTGCGTACTGAATGATTCCTTTCTTAAAACATTAAATATGGAAATATGTCGAAGATTCGATATACTGCACGCGCGCGAGTTTCTGGATAACTAACAAAATATCTAAGAATGAAGACTGAGATTACATGTGTTAAGAATACGTATTTCTAGAGTTTGTTCTAAATTAAAATAAAATTATAGTGCGTAATCATGACTAATAAAAGGACATTTAATATTTAGGTATTATAACTGAAATCAATGAAATGAAATGAATCAAGTCTTTTTACTTTATAACAAATCTTTTAAGCCATAAGATATTTCGAGAGAAGATATATAAAAGCTAAATTTCCACAAAGCATCCCAGGTAGGATTCGAACCCACGACCTCTGGATTAGAAGTCCAACGCGTTATCCACTGCGCTACAGGGACTGCGACGAAATAGACTGCGTACTGAATGATTCCTGTCTTAAAAACATTAAATATGGAAATATGTCGAAGTTTCGATATACTGCACGCGCGCGAGTTTCTGGATAACTAACAAAATATCTAAGAATGAAGACTGAGATTACATGTGTTAAGAATACGTATTTCCAGAGTTTGTTTTAAATTAAAACAAAATTATAGTCCGTAATCATGACTAATAAACGGACATTTAATATTTAGGTATTATTACTGAAATCAATGAAATGAAATGAATCAAGTCTTTTCACTTTATAACAAATCTTTTAAGCCATAAGATATTTCGAGGGGAGATATATAAAAGCTAAATTTCCACAAAGCATCCCAGGTGGGATTCGAACCCACGACCTTTGGATTAGAAGTCCAACGCGCTATCCACTGCGCTACACGGACTGCGACGAAGTAGACTGTGTACTGAATGATTCATTTCTTAAAAACATTAAATATGGAAATATGTCGAAGATTCGATATACCGCACGCGCGCGCGTTTCTGGATAAGTAACAAAATATCTAAGAATGAAGACTGAGATTACATGTGTTAAGAATACGTATTTCCAGAGTTTGTTCTAAATTAAAACAAAATTATAGTCCGTAATCATGACTAATAAACGGACATTTAATATTTAGGTATTATAACTGAAATCAATGAAATGAAATGAATCAAGTCTTTTTACTTTATAACAAATCTTTTAAGCCATAAGCTATTTCGAGAGGAGATATATAAAAGCTAAATTTCCACAAAGCATCCCAGGTAGGATTCGAACCCACGACCTCTGGATTAGAAGTCCAACGCGCTATCAACTGCGCTACAGGAACTGCGACGAAATAGACTGCGTACTGAATGATTCCGTTCTTAAAACATTAAATATGGAAATATGTCGAAGATTCGATATACTGCACGCGCGCGAGTTTCTGGATAACTAACAAAATATCTAAGAATGAAGACTGAGATTACATGTGTTAAGAATACGTATTTCCAGAGTTTGTTCTAAATTAAAACAAAATTATAGTCCGTAATCATGACTAATAAAAGGACATTTAATATTTAGGTATTATAACTGAAATCAATGAAATGAAATGAATCAAGTCTTTTTACTTTATAACAAATCTTTTAAGCCATAAGATATTTCGAGAGGAGATATATAAAAGCTAAATTTCCACAAAACATCCCAGGTAGGATTCGAACTCACGACCTCTGGATTAGAAGCCCAACCTGCTATCCACTGCGCTACAGGGACTGCGACGAAATAGACTGCGTACTGAATGATTCCTGTCTTAAAAACATTAAATATGGAAATATGTCGAAGTTTCGATATACTGCACGCGCGCGAGTTTCTGGATAACTAACAAAATATCTAAGAATGAAGACTGAGATTACATGTGTTAAGAATACGTATTTCCAGAGTTTGTTTTAAATTAAAACAAAATTATAGTCCGTAATCATGACTAATAAACGGACATTTAATATTTAGGTATTATTACTGAAATCAATGAAATGAAATGAATCAAGTCTTTTCACTTTATAACAAATCTTTTAAGCCATAAGATATTTCGAGGGGAGATATATAAAAGCTAAATTTCCACAAAGCATCCCAGGTGGGATTCGAACCCACGACCTTTGGATTAGAAGTCCAACGCGCTATCCACTGCGCTACACGGACTGCGACGAAGTAGACTGTGTACTGAATGATTCATTTCTTAAAAACATTAAATATGGAAATATGTCGAAGATTCGATATACCGCACGCGCGCGCGTTTCTGGATAAGTAACAAAATATCTAAGAATGAAGACTGAGATTACATGTGTTAAGAATACGTATTTCCAGAGTTTGTTCTAAATTAAAACAAAATTATAGTCCGTAATCATGACTAATAAACGGACATTTAATTTTTAGGTATTATAACTGAAATCAATGAAATGAAATGAATCAAGTCTTTTTACTTTATAACAAATCTTTTAAGCCATAAGATATTTCGAGAAGAGATATATAAAAGCTAAATTTCCACAAAGCATCCCAGGTGGGATTCGAAACCACGACATTTGGATTAGGAGTCCAACGCGCTATCCACAGCGCTACAAGGACTGCGGCGAAATAGACTGCGTACTGAATGATTCCTTTCTTAAAAACATTAAATATGGAAATATGTCGAAGATTCGATATACTGCACGCGCGTGAGTTTCTGGATAACTAACAAAATATCTAAGAATTAAGACTGAGATTACATGTGTTAAGAATAAGTATTTCCAGAGTTTGTTCTAAATTAAAACAAAATTATAGTCCGTAATCATGACTAATAAAAGGACATTTAATATTTAGGTATTATAACTGAAATCAATGAAATGAAATGAATCAAGTCTTTTTACTTTATAACAAATCTTTTAAGCCATAAGATATTTCGAGAGGAGATAAATAAAGCTAAATTTCCACAAAGCATCAATGGTGGGATTCGAACCCACGACCTTTGGATTAGAAGTCCACCGCGCTATCCACTGCGCTACAGGGACTGCGACGAAGTAGACTGTGTTCTGAATGATTCATTTCTTAAAAACATTAAATATGGAAATATGTCGAAGATTCGATATACCGCACGCGCGCGCGTTTCTGGATAAGTAACAAAATATCTAAGAATGAAGACTGAGATTACATGTGTTAAGAATACGTATTTTTAGAGTTTGTTCTAAATTAAAACAAAATTATAGTCCGTAATAATGACTAATAAAAGGACATTTAATATTTAGGTATTATAACTGAAATCAATGAAATGAAATGAATCAAGTCTTTTTACATTATAACAAATCTTTTAAGCCATAAGATATTTTGAGAAGAGATATATAAAAGCTAAATTTCCACAAAGCATCCCAGGTGGGATTTGAACCCACGACCTTTGGATTAGAAGTCCAACGCGCTATCCACTGCACTACAGGGACAGCGACGAAATAGATTGCGTACTGAATGATTCCTTTCTTAAAACATTAAATATGGAAATATGTCGATGATTCGATATACTGCACGCGCGCGAGTTTCTGGATAAGTAACAAAATATCTAAGAATGAAGACTGAGATTACATGTGTTAAGAATACGTATTTCCAGAGTTTGTTCTAAGTTAAAACAAAATTATAGTCCGTAATCATGACTAATAAGAGGACAGTTAATATTTAGGTATTATAACTGAAATCAATGAAATGAAATGAATCAAGTCTTTTTACTTTATAACAAATCTTTTAAGCCATAAGATATTTCGAGAGGAGATATATAAAAGCTAAATTTCCACAAAGCATCCCAGGTAGGATTCGAACCCACGACCTCTGGATTAGAAGTCCAACGCGCTATCCTCTGCGCTACATGAACTGCGACGAAATAGACTGCGTACTGAATGATTCCTTTCTTAAAACTTTAAATATGGAAATATGTCGAAGATTCGATATACCGCACGCGCGCGCGTTTCTGGATAACTAACAAATTATCTAAGAATGAAGACTGAGATTACATGTGTTAAGAATACGTATTTCCAGAGTTTGTTCTAAATTAAAATAAAATTATAGTGCGTAATCATGACTAATAAAAGGACATTCAATATTTATGTATTATAACTGAAATCAAATGAATCAAGTCTTTTTACTTTATAACAAATCTTTTAAGCCATAAGATATTTCGAGAGGAGAGATATAAAAGCTAAACTTCCACACAACATCCCAGGTGGGATTCGAGCCCACGACCTTTGGATTAGAAGTCCAACGCTCTATCCACTGCGCTACAGGGACTTTGACGAAATAGACTGCGTACTGAATGATTCCTTTCTTAAAAACATTAAATATGGAAATATGTCGAAGATTCGATATACTGCACGCGCGCGCGTTTCTGGATAACTAACAAAATATCTAAGAATGAAGACTGAGATTACATGTGTTAAGAATACGTATTTCCAGAGTTTGTTCTGCATTAAAACAAAATTACTGTCCGTAATTACGACTAATAAAAGGACATTTCATATTTAGGTATTGTAACTGAAATCAATGAAATGAAATTAATCAAGTCTTTTTATTTTATAACAATTCTTTTAACCCATAAGACATTTGGAGAAAAAAATATATAAGCTTAACTTCCACAAAGCATCCCAATTGGGATTCGAAACCACGACCTTTGGATTAGAAGTCGAACACGTTATCCACTGCGTTATCGAGACTACAACAAACGATTGCGTACTGAATGATTGATTACTTAAAAACATTAAGTATGGAAATATGTAAGGTAGGCCGCAAATTCGGTAAACAATCCGATTAAGACGCTGTCTTATAGTAGACAAATGCCATCTCCTCGATGTATTAGTGTGACGTAGCTAAAACGTTGTATCTGACGTCATGTAATTTTAAACCAATGAGAGCGCTGTCTCGCGGAAAGTTGCCAGATATTTCGAACCTGCTTGAAATCAAGAATCGTCTCGCGCTCCACCCCTTTTCTGACGTATCTAAGACATCAATAACGTCATTTGGTCTGATGCGATTCTCGCGAGATACTCAGTTGCCTCGCGAGACAAGTCTCATGCGATCATCTACGAATTTGCGGACTGCCTAATAAAGGACAACCGCCTGCAACGCCTCAGAGATGTAGCACTGGCTGTTTAAAGTACAGGCAATGCATACTAAAGGAGTGCGAAAGTGATGTCCAATACCAAATTATCTCTACAGTTTCCATCAAATCTTTAAATTGGACCAGGAATGAAATCCTTTTCATGACCGGCCATGGCCCATTCCCTACTTACTTCTACAGGGTGGGTCTAACGGACACCCCAAATTGTACCTGTGGTAACGAAGGAGACCCAATACATTATCTCACGGTCTGCAAACTCACTTCTACGTGGCATTTATAAACCCCTGCAAAACAGTGGGTTATTAACTGGAAACGAGCCGTACTCTCTAACAAGACCTCTAGACGAAAACTAAACCAACTAATGGACTTCCTAATTATTCAAGAGTGCTTATTCACGTGGCTCAAGAAGAATCATCATTGACCCTCCTCTGCTAATATCACAAGCCTAAGTACTTGGACTTCTGTACTTAGCCTAAGTGTTTAGACTTTGCTAAGCAATTAGCAGCTTCAACCTATTTTAATGGACTCTTTTCAATTTATATTTTTAATTTATGAGCTCCTCTTCAAATTTTTTTCAGTGTGTTTTTAGTCATTATTTGTAATCCTTCTTATTTTCATACTTTGTTATTTTTTCACATTGTATTCTCATCATTTGTAATTCTATGTATTCCTGTAAGTGTGTAGTTCCACATATTTTTGCAACTTGTTCCGTTGCTTTCGCTAAAGGCGGCCGGGGCACACTAGATTTGGCCACAATGTCCTCCAGGTGAGGTCATCTGGGGGTGGCAGGTCAAGTCTTGGGAATCTTCTGCTTGCTTCCTGCTTCAAAATCACTCCATCCGGCTGCTTCTATCCAACTGGTAAAGTCCATCTAAGGGCTAGGTACAGGGAAGTATGCCGGTGCAACAACAACAATACCATAATACTCGGTGCAGGACCAGTGTGGTGCTGCTTAATGCAGCTGTTCAGCATCCTCTCTCCACAGTGTCTCCAGACTCTCGGTAGGCCACTATCCTTCCTCTGTCGATCTCGGATACTTGATCAAAAAATGATTGCTGTTTTCTACGAGGCATAATGGATTATTTAAAAAAAAACCACAAGAAAAACACAATTGCCAAACTTGAAATCGTCAAAATCTCCAAGCCTTAAATAGAGCTTTTAAGTGGTGCCACAGGCACGCGTGATGTGCGTCTGCACTGAAATTCTAATCATTTGCATATCTCACCTCTGCTAATACATGTTGTATATTTCATGCTTTTTACTTGTTTTCTTCAGGGTACTGCATTTACTGCGGCCAGAGTTTATATTGGATAGGAGTGATAATGCTTTTCGTAGAAAAATGTAATTCTGCAGCAGAAATTTAAAGCGAAAAACTTAACAATGTTTCTAAAATTGAATGATTTTGTTAAAAGACTGAAAAACAACATATAAAAGATGTCTTTGTGACCATTGAAAATTATTTAAATACGCTGGCAAATAACCTTAAAAAGTATTTTCTTGCTGCTGACAAACAGCAAATTACGAGTGGATTGGGACCCATTTTATAATATTTCCAAAGAGCTGTCAATTGGAAGAAATTATCATATAGATTTCCCGATAAGCTGCAAAACCAAATGACAATTTAGAAATAAATCACTCTTTGAATTTTGCGCTGGAATAGAAGAAGATGAGCTTTCTGCACTAAAAAAAGGTCATTTCGTATTCTGTTACCATTTTCAACTACCTACCTTTGAGAAATTGGATTTTCTACGGTGGCGGCTTTGAAGACAAAATACTGATCTCAGATAAATATAGCACAGCAGATAATATAAATGAATGAAGAGTGTCTACTTCTAATATTGCAAGACAGGCCAAAGGAATTCATTAATTATTGAATTTGGTTTTAACTAAGTAAGTAATTTTAGTTTGATAAGTAAATCGAAATATATTTTGTTTAGTATATTGGTGTGCTTTCCTTTCAGACAGTTAATCAATTTCTGGAAATAATATTTTTTCTTAGATATGCTCCCACTTTCAATTAGTGTGATCACTCCACCTTCAATGGGACACCCTGCAAGTTGAGAGTGACTGATATGCATTTTCCTGGGGCCTGAGCAGCTACCAGGCGCGTCGGCAGGTGGTGGATCGCCGAACGTCCTATAGGAATGACAGGATAGCCTTGAATATAGAATCAGAGGCCGCGAACGAGCTCCCGTAAACCCTGGTGTTATGTGACCCGTGCTTAGGGCTATTTGGCACCGCGGTATTGGTGTCTTAGCGGAGCCTCTAGTTGCCTGGCGAACTTCTAGAGCTTTTTTGCCTTGCCCAGTAACTCAGGCAATGCAGGGTGGACTGTTATATTACCTGAGCTTAGTAATTGTTATCTTGAGGCTGAAAAAACACAAGAAACTACTAACCTTTCTGCATTTGCAGGTGAAGCCTCTGAAGTAGACCTTGCTGAAAAAGACAAGGGAACTCAGAGGCAATCTAGTGAAGGGGCAGCAATGAATCTTTCACAGGAGGTAGAAATGACCTCCAAACCATCTTCTTCTGGTGAAAGTCAGGAAGCTATCCTTAGCATTAATGACTCACTGACCAGATGGGACTGTTTTAGCAGGACCCTTTCTGCAGGAAATGTCATACGCAAGAGGAAACGGCCAAGCCTATCATTTACGAATGCGAGGCTCTTGCCCTCCCTAGATAAACTTCTTTAGGCATCATCCATACTAGAGAGTTGCTAGAACCCTCCCTGGGTTAGGTACAGGGAGTCCTGCTGGCGTTCACGTTCAATAGAGAGTTGCACCTAGACTCCATTAAAGGACTTTATTAATAAAGTGGGTGATCCGAACAACTGGAACTAGGAAACATTGGGTTTGGAGTTAATGGTACAAAATACTGATGAAAGCAGAAGTGCCCAATATAATACAAACCCAACTCTAAGAAGAAGAAGAAGAAAATATGCATTTTATGTTGATGTTACTTGGACAAGCCAAGCTCGCTATTCCGTTGGCTATGCGAATTTAAGTCAGTAGGGTGCGCCTTACGTTTAACCCGAGCACCACGAAGGTGAATGTATGACTTGGCTCTAAGTTCCTCCGATAGATGGCACCACCACAGGGTTCACTGCTTCAATTTTGACATTGATCTGGAGGGGGAGGAAATTTTCTAAGGACCATTACACCCATGGTTTTTCTCAACGACCGCTCAAGGGGATTTTCGATTCCACAGATTAAACGGGCACATACATCTCCTATACTCGGTGGGTTTTAGGCGGCATTAGGTATCGAACTCAATGCCCTTCCGGACGAAAGGGAGGGCAGATGCTCTAACCACTAGGTTACTACGGCAGCATATACGTTTTATTTTTTAGCATAGTTGATAACCTACAAAAAATAAATCAGAATAATTCGAATAATAAACTTTTTCAAGGAATAAAATCTTTACTATTTCGAACAATTACAAACTTCTTCGACACTCAAATAATAAACTTCTTCGACAAATTAATGATCCAATCTGTTCAAAATATCTTGCAAAATAAATTTTTAAAAATTAAAAAAAAATAATGCAGTCTTTATTTTGTAGCATAGTTGGAATCAGACGAGAAACATAACATCTAGTTAAATTTTTGGGGGTGTTAATAAACTAATGTGATCAAAATATAGTCATAAATAAATAATTAAAATTTTTTAAAAAATAGAATAGGTTTTATTTTTTAGCACAGTTGTGTGGTATCAGACTAAAAATATATCAGCGGATTAAATTCGTGGGAGTATCAACACAAACCAATCTGATAAACATATATTTGGAAATAAATTTTTAGAAACGTTTTTGTGATTAGCTCTGTGATTAAGCGATATGAATTTCTGGTCTCAATATCGAATCTAGTTTTTTCAACCCTAAACTAAGATTTACTCAATAAATGAGTAAGTGTTAACCATACTGTCCACAATCAGTGAGGTTTATTTTAATGCCTACACGCGTGACAGTGAAAAATTAATGTTACTCGAGAATTAAGGCAGGCATTTTTTTCTTGAGATGAACACAGAAAGTTTTGCCATTCTTCCTTGAGAAATTCGAGCCAGAATGATTTGAAAAGTAAACTGATGTTTTGGTTATCTGAGTTGTATAAACACTTTGATATTAAATATTATATCTGTAATTACAATTTATAAAGATCATTTAAATTTTTCAAAAAAATAACTTAGATTTTTAAAACTAATCTTGTGTGTTTTTCCCCCTCGGAATGACCAAACTATCTTATTAAAGGTTAGAAGTCGAATATATCAGGATAAAGTGTATACAGAAACTGGAAACTCTGCACATTTTCCTTCAATTCAGCCAGTGCTCGAGACGAACCTATGATCTTCAGTAGTAAATAGATATAAGAATGCGATAAGAAAATCATACTTATGGAAATTTCCATCTTTTAAAATATATTTTGTGCATAAATATCACGGATTTACTTCTATAATATGAGTATAGCTTTACCTTTTCGATGCACATTTATTCTAATAATTTTTTGCATTTGGAGCACATTTAATTTTTTGGGGTAGAGTCATTTGTAAGAACAGCCTTTTCTATCCCTTGTCTG
This sequence comes from Latrodectus hesperus, assembly GCA_037975125.1. NCBI lineage: Eukaryota > Metazoa > Arthropoda > Arachnida > Araneae > Theridiidae > Latrodectus > Latrodectus hesperus. The sequence goes on along the minus strand of JAJQOW010001334.1, from coordinate 36,040 downwards.
GCCTATCTATTGGTCTCTTCCACGATGCTAATCCAACAATCTTCATTGAGGACTTCATTCAAAACATCCAAAGGTTTAGGATGAGCCTTCGCAGACACAAAGGATTGATTCCAGGCACTTCACGAAACCGTTTTACATGAGGTACATTGTCTTTTTCTTCCCCAATCCATGGATCTCATTTCTCAGGAGAAGAATCACTATTACTGCTTGATAAGTATCTTGTACGTCTTTTGCATCTTGGTTTTATCTCACTATGATGAAAATACTGTTGTTGTTGTTGTTGTTACTTATGACACTTGGACAAGTCAAGCTCGCTATGCCTTGGCAATGCGAATTTAAGTCAATGGGGAGCATCTTTCGTTTAATCAGAGCACCATGAAGGTGAAAGTACGACTTTTGCACTTCAAATCCTCCGATAGATGGCAGTACCAGAGGATATACTCCCTCAATTTTGGCATTGATCTGAAGGGGAGTAAATTTCTCCAGACCATTGCACCCATGGTAACTGCTCAACGACAGACCAAGGACTTTCGATTTCACAGATTTAACGAGCACGTATATCGCATGTACTCGGTGGGTCTTTGGCGGCATTGGGAATCAAACCCCGTCCTTCCGGATGGCAGACCGATACCTTAACCACTAGGTTACCACGGCTTGTTAGATGATGAACTACATTCTGATACACAGATATTTCTTCTAATTATTTGGATTATTCCTCAAATGACACGTGTAGTGAGCTCAGCTCTGTTGAAGATTTGAGTTCTGCAAAAATTTTTATCGAGGTTGATGTGAAAAATCCACTTTTTCCGCGTCCTGCCTGGATTGCGACGTAGGACTTTGCATTACACCATGCTTTAGATTGTACCATACACAAAAAGAATTCTGAACTGTTTAGAAAAGTGTAAACTTCAAAATTCACTGTAAGTATGAGAGAAATTTTTGAGTGTAGAATTTTTAAACCATTCTTCACTGCATGCGGAATACACTTGAGAAAAGCAAACATTTAGAGGTTTTTGGGTTCTAAAATTGTAAAATAAAAAATGTTGTAAAATAATTAAAAGTGAAAAAAAATTCTTATTTTTATTTTATTAAGTATGGTACTTAATTATATGCAATAAAAATATGCCTTTTTTGTAAGCATTTCTGGTAAAAAAAATTGACCGCTTAAAGGGTTAATGAAGACGAAGCCCTACCCAAACAAGCCACCCCGTCTCCGCTAAAATAGCCTACCAACGGGGTTGCCACCACACTATAAAAATTGCATTAATCTTCTCCTTCTATAGCGTTGAATCTGATTAATTCCTAAAATCGGTCTTTAGAAGGAAAAAAAACTATTTTAATATATTAGATTCTACTGTAAAATCGTCTCTGACAAAGGAAATTTACACCAAGCTTCAATGCCGAAATAACCGAATTTCGTTTATTAGGGTGCACCACTTTGTTTATTGGGGTCAGAAAAACCCCTTAGGAAGCTGAGGTGCAGTTCTTTAATGTGAAGAGCACTTGAAGTAGTCAATAGATTAAGGACATCACATTTATGTACGATGCAGCGAACGGCTCTTCCAAGACTGCGAAGTGGCCACCTGCTTGCTCAGAGACACGTCTCTGGTACCAAGGTCTACCCACTCTGTCCCAAATGTCTAATGGTTCAGGCCTCCCCATCTCATATTTTTCAGTGCATTGGGTGTGAGAGAGGGGACTGGATTTGAGACAGGAGGTGATGCTTGAGAGACTGACTATTTTGGGATTCATGGGGCAGGTGTGATGGTACTGTCACGCCAGTCGGGGATAAGCAACAACAACAACACATTTATGTACAATATGATGCGTCATTTCCTCGCTGTTAGAACAATGTCTACCTTAGGTACTAAAGATGTCATTTCGACTCCTTCAGCTGGTTCGTGGCTTTTTACGAAACTGTCCTTTGCAAAAAGAAGGACGTTAGGTTATTCACTACCAACTTCAAGGATGATAACCCCTCAAACCTACTTACAACTTCCTTATTTTATCTATTATTAAAGACTGAAATGAACCATACACTTTTGTGTTTCATTCTTATCAAATTCTAGGTATGACGTTAATTAAGGGTACAGAGCTGTGCAGGCGAGCCACTGACTCTATTTTTAGATTAACGGGTTCGGAATTCTCACCCATCCCCTAGCGCTTCGTCATTTTGAACCACGGTAGGGTGAAAACGTCACATTTGAGTTGGCAACCTCCTCTCCCCATCCACGCCACACCAGTGGAAGGACATCGGACGTCACAGACGATCGTGGACACGTCCCCAACCCACGGAGCTCCGGCAACCGAGTGAGGGAGTACGTGGTCACCCTCCAATTCATTGCATGCGGCAAATGGTGTGACCGAAGGAGAGCAGCAGGTTCATGTCCAGAACCATCCGAATACGGGACAAAGTGGGCGCTCTGGAGAAAAAGGGAGTTTTGATAGGTTGGTTGGTTAGTTTTTGTGGCGCATGCTCCTGTATGGGACATGCTGCGACAAATCTAAATTTTATGAAAGTAAAATATATTTTTTGTAAATAATTTATTTTGGAAAACACAATTAACAATGAAATTACAATATAAATAAACAAAAATATTTGTACATAATAAATTTCAAAAGTCTAAATATAAAACAAAATTAAAGTATAATACAAATGTTTAAAATATATAAATCATAAATTTAAATACATTTAATGAAACCTCTATTGCATGTGAAAAGGTATCTGTGTGGAGGTTCCCGCACCAAATCATGCATGGTTAAAACATCACAATTAAAAAATGTATAACGGTAAAAGCTAAAATCTGAACATGCAATTAAAATATGATGTACAGTATGATGCAATTTAGTTCATCACACGTTGCACACCGTGGATTTAGTTCATTTAAAAATAAATGTCATAGTGTGAAACGTGTACGAAGGCAAGTCAGCTGAACATCAGCACTTCGTATCGGTAAAACTGTCAATGAGGGAATGAATGGGAATATGACACGCAATTTAATGGTGACCTGCATGTTCCAAGATTCCTGAAAAATATCTTGAATAAACTACCTATTTTTCGCACTTTTTCCATCCATTCTTTTATTAAACTTGAGAAGATGGACCGGATGCAGATTTAGCGTCTGCATCCGCCCTCTCATTGCCATCGAGACCTACGTGACTTGGGATCCAACAGAAAATAATGTCACATTCCTAGCCTAGAACAAACTCCTCCGTCGGCGACTTCAGGAATCCCTGAAGACCTCTCGGAATTAATTAATTTAATGCATGAGATCAAAGCAATTTTCAAAGGAATACCGATAAAAAATCTAGTTAAAGAATTAAAAGAAATAGAATCCCCTATGGATAAACTTTTTAAATTAACTGAATACTTTCAAGCTAACGAATAAGACTACCACTAAAAGTAATGTAAACTAATATATTAAACCTAACAAATAAAATATAGTACTTACTAAAAATAATAATTAATAAAATAATCAATAATAATTCATTAAAATAAAGTTAAATTATAAGCAACTTAAGAAATAAGCTCATAACATCTAGAATTTAAGCTCCGCCCATCCAAGTAAAATAACCAATGATATGCCATTTCATTAACTGCCATAGCTACAAAATCCATTCCAGCTCCAGACGAGGGTGAGGTCCTACGGACCTAGGGACCTCGAGACTACGGCGCAGCCAGCCGAAATTGTTTCCTAGCCATCAAGGGAATCTAATGCTCAGAAAATTCTGGAGACACCCAGGGCTAAGGAAAACATAAGGGCTGGCTCGTCGCTTTGATGTATCGCATGCCGCCTTGTCACCGGAGAGGGGAAGAGCGTGACGTCACTGGCATCAACTGGCTGGCATTCTCTATGCTAGCTTGTGTCTGATCGCAGCTTTCTCATTCATTTTGGCTTGTTTAATGCTAATGTTTTCATTTTAAGCAAGAGTATTTTTTAAAGAGGAAAACATGACATCGTGTGCTGTTGCTACGTGTTCAAATACGTATCAAAATACAAAAGGAAAACACATAATATTTCATCGATTTCCAAAAGAAAATCAAATGCTTTCGAAGGAATGGGTGCAAAGATGTCGAAGAAGTGACAAAATCAACATTAAGAATATTAGAGTGTGCAGTGAGCATTTTGATTTGAATGAATATATGGACGACATGCACAATCGACTACTTGGTTTGCCAGAGAGAAAAATATTAAAACCGACGGCTCTGCCTAATCTTAAGTTACCGACTTTAAACATAATTATAAATACTCCAAGAGAACAGAGACAAACGAAAAGAAGAAGATTAGTAGAAGCTATTGAAAGAATTGAGTGTGTGAGTCCACATATAAATTATGTGATGCAGAAAATCAATGTGATGGTGATATTAAGCGCCTTAAATGCAATGAATATTAAAAAAATATAGAAGAATTGAAAAAAAGAATGTTACGCGCAGAAAATACAGTGAAATTCCTTAAAAATGAGCAAAAAGGAAATCGAACTTCTACAACAAGAATAATTAAACGATTGAAATCAAATAAAAAATTGCTTTTAAATGAAATACAAAAATTAAAAACGAAAATAAAGTTACTTCAAAAGGAGTACGTTAAACTTAGGAAGATGGGGATAAATAATTTATTCCCTTATAAGTGTGAAGATGAAGAAAATAAATTAAGAACTAAATGGTCATTTGACATTATGGATTATATCCCTGGGACGAAAACCACTGCTCCTTACAGTTTCTATAACACTCGAACAGTCAGTGTACTCACAGTATTTGATTGCATTTATCTTGCATTTATCTGCTGAAGAGCTTCAGCCCAAACAACGCATAAATCGTCCTCCTTCTTTTCATACGATTAAACCTGCTTAATAACCTTAGAGAAACTCTTCAACAGCGCGCAAGAGATGGAAGATTCTGGGGGAGGAGAGAACTGTCCTCACTTTTCCAGGAAAGACTGGGGTGGGTCTATTGAGAGGACTGACTAGACATGCACTGCTTGCAGGAGCATCTCTAAAGAACTACAGTGGTGGATTCCCCGAACTGTGTTTTGTGTGACTCTAACCAACCAATTAATTCTGGACATTTTAATAAATGTACCGTATTTTTATTTTGTATTGAACATTTCAATCAATGTTTTCTCAGTGTGAGGACATTATCAAAACTTTTATGGGTCCATGAATTAATGACTTAAGCGCTAATGCTTGGCATTTGCAAAATAGATAAATATTCTACATCTTTCGAGGGGTGTGATATAATCTCAGTTCTTACATTAAAATCATAAATGAATAAGATTTCGTGAAAATATTTTCACGATATCTTCTTATCCCAATAAGTGTAAACAGAATTATCACTGATTACTCAGGCATGCCAGTGTCAATAGTTAAGCTACTGAAGAAGTTACTAAAATTAGTTATTTTGATTAGCATTGCATCCCGAAATCGTGTGGCCAGCTGTTGGCGATTTATTTTTGATCTACGTCACGATGACGTCATCCTTGCGCACATCACTCTGATGATGAGGAATCTGTCTCCACAGGCTCTTTATTCTCCGATTGATTTAAAATATCCTTGAAAAGGTATCAAAATTAAGGATTCTTAAGGAGAAAAGTAGAAAAGAAGCCCAAAAAATGAAAAATAAAAAAAAAATTTTATGAATTTTGCGAAGAAACGCGATGTTATTTTATTATTATTTGGTTTTTAAGTGAATAAATAATTTTAATTTTACGAGCTGGCAAGTATTTTATTTTATTTACTATGATAGAATACTGTTGCTCTTATTTTGGAGGGCAGCAAGTTTGATACTTGTTGACCCAACCGAAGACATTTTTTTTAATAAATCCTTTTAATGACTAAGCAAATTTTTTTTTTCCTAAACATCAGCTGTGTCACATATATTTGTTTGGAGTTATTTACTGGTTGAACAGAAAAAGAAATATATCAATTTTTTCCCCTGATAGATAATTTTACAATTTTTTTTATCAATCACGAAAAAAATATTCTTGACTAATAAGACTTGGCTAAGAATATCATTTATAAAAACAATAATAATAATTAATAATAATAGCAGTTATTTGAAAAGAAATCCTGGAAGCATAAAAAAAATGTCTAGTTTTAGTTCCAAGCAATTGACCTTCAAAAGTAATTTACTGTGACCACTAAAACTTTGACCTATCGCATAATGGACAGTCATACAGCTCAAAGCGATGACATGATATTTTAATAACCACATCCTAAATTACTTTCCGGAAAGATATTTCATGGAAAATGGGCTATATTCACTCTGGCCGCTAAATAGAAAAATCGGAAAAATCTTCCAAGCACCCTCCACAATAGACCTAAATGAAGAAGCTCAGTATTCATCTCCCGCTGTTCAACAGTGCTTGGTATCGAATTCAAGACCTTCCAGTCTGAAGAGCACTGTCATAACTATAGGCGACAGTGAGCCCTGAATAATAAAATTGAATTCATAAAAATATCTTAGAATAATAATAATAAAAATAATTATAACATAATAGTTATTAATAAATAATATTTGGCTTCACATACAAAACTTGAAGTGGGGTATAAGTTTGGAGAGAATGTGTTTTAGCTACGATTTGTAGCTCATTGGATGACTACAGATTAAAATCCCGAGTTATGTTTCCCTTTTAAGATGAGTTGCCATTGGCTAACAAAGCGACGTAAATTATAGCTATAAATTTTGCCTTTTATTTTTATTTTATTTATTTACTAATAATTGTTTACGCTTTGCGTAAAATAATTTGAGGACATCTGAGTTTAAATTGCAGAATTGTTGCATATTTCTACCGACCAAAATCTAAGCCCAACTTAAGGCTCTGGACCACAGACAAGTGACGAGATCGACAACTGCGTTGACACCTTTTTCTCTAATCTACAATAGCGGACTGATGATGAATCCACAATAGTGTCATGATTCAAACCTGAGGTTTTCTAGACATTAAATTAAAGCCTTTTTATAGCAGGTTACTGTGTTATTAACTGTTATATTATATACTGATGCTGTCAGAAAATTCGAAAAAAATATTTATGCACTTTAATTAATTATTAATAGTTACCAAAGTTGTAATTCAGTTTTTACTGGTAAGTTTCTATAGATAAGTAAATTATGATTGTTTAAGTGTTAATTACTTGTTAAATGATATCACACAATTTCAGAGAAAGTAAAAGATCACATAACTGTTAGTTATTTTGTTCTATTTATCACTAATTCGTTTTTAATTTTATGTTTTACATATTTTTGGTTAACTTATTATTGCAGTTTTAAAAGCGAAAAACACAGTCGACACATGATTTTATTTCAATTTCTTTTATCCTTTTTAATTTTTAATGTTTGATTTCACTTTTATGGCTGTCACAAACTAGTTATCTAATTTTCGGAAAAATTATTATTATTTTGAAATTTAAATACTAAATGGTATCTGACTGGTTTTGGTCCAATCCACATTATGATAAACTATTCAAATAACATCAACAATATTTTATAGCTGCATGGTAAAATAAAAACATTTTTTAAAAATCAAATAAAATGAGCTAAAAATTTCTGGTTTATTTGTAAAATAAGGGTTGTGAAAATGGTACAAAGTAGAAACTTTGATAAGCATTTCTCATGATAAAGTTTGTCAAATTTATGCAAAAGCCTCCTGAAAAATGTATCGTAATTTGGAACAATAAAAATTTGTACTCTCACTCACTTACGAGACACTTCATCCCTGCCGGGATTCGAACCCGGGACCTTTGGATTAGAAGTCCAACGCGCTATCCACTGCGCTACAGGGACTACGTAAGGGCAGTTTTGCCATTAAATAAACAAAAATAAACAATCCTATGTTATAATATTGAATTAAGTATATAATTGATTATTATACATAAGCATTTGACAATTTTTATTTGGTTATAAAAAACACTATTTGAGCTATTTCTAATTATCATGCCCTATTTGCATATAGGATATATATGTGTATATGCAAAGGTGGAATGATTATTTAAAATGTATAAAATATTCGATAAAAACATTTGAAATTAGATAATCTCATTCATATTCCATAGTGTTTATTTTTTTAAAAGATTTTTCTTCAAGTGTGACAATTTTTAAACTTAATATGTAATGGTTAAAAATTGCTTAACAAAAAATGCCCCAAAATCATTATTATAAAAGCTATTTCACTACTTATTAAAAAATTATAATAAACATTTGAAATACAAAAATTTCGTTAATGCTGTAATTATTAAATGTTAAAATTACAATTTAATATAAAATATAAATGCTTATATCATACTTTAAGATGTATTTCTTTGCAGCTTATTAAATGCATATTTAAATAAGAATTTCTTAAAAGTATCCATGAACACGAATGAAAAGCTTGTAGCGCTAAGCAAATAAAACTATTAATTCATAGTTTTTTATTTTTATTAAAATTTTAGTTACATTATCCTCCGATAGGTGACAGTAGTAAACTTTAGAAAAATCTTCATGTCTGCTGTGATTGTGAAACCAGCATTTGAAAAAGTCTAATCAGGGAAAAATAATATACTTGGATTATAAAAAATATTTAAAAACAAGAAGGTACGTGATATATTCTGATGTAAGAAATACATAGTATGAAATAAAAGTTAGAGATCCGCATATATTTTATAACAATACTAAAACACTTCATGTAAAATTACAAATAATTGCATAAGCAATATTTTGGAAATTACTAACACAGCTTATTATAAATATGTCTTGGATCGCATGAACAATATATACAAGCAATTTTTGGAATATACTTTTCTTCCCGGATTACAAATTGATCACTTATTAATTTTGAAGTGTCTGAATCATTTGACGGCATAAATGTTATGAGTTTACTTTTCTAAACCCAGACAAATGGATAGACATTGACACTGATTCCATCAACCAAAAAGTGACAACTGAATAAATAAAGATTTTTCTTTCTATTCATTCACGCTTTTTCGGACACGTAATTTTTTGACACGTCGATAAGTAGGGTTGTAAAGATTGGCGTTATGTCGCCAAGTTGAAATATTTCTTCCTCTCCTTGATGCGTTTTTTTTTTTTTTTTTTTTTTTTCGTTTTGTTATCAGTAATAACTCATTCAACAAAAAATCAATAAAAAGGTTAATCGATAAAAAGGTTAATTCTTGTTTAATTATACTTTCAATAAAATAGAAAAATACACGAAAATATGATACGTTTAAATATTTTTTTTTCATTTACAAAATAGAATATTGGGAAAATAGAATGGTTTGAATTACTATTTCGAATACAATTTCGATTTCAAAAAAATGAAGAGTAAAATTTTTTATATACACTGTATTAAAAAGAAAAAAAGTCCAGTTTTCCCAGTAATAAACTAGATATGAGAAATTTCCTAACATACATCATTTTTTTGGCTGATTTTCTATTTTATCTGGCAACCTGGTTTTTATTACGTCAAGCAGATGAAGACCTATAAGAGTTATGTTAAAAATTCAATTTTGACAACCCTAGAGTTTAGGTTATCGATTTAGAACATTTTGATCCATTTTCGCATTTTATTAAAATTTTAGAGTCGAAACTTCTAAGAATTTCATCGTTTTAAAAATTTTATTATTTCAAAAATAAATATTCCCTCTCTTTATTTATCAGGTTTAAGTTTAATATTTAGATGTGTAAAGTTTTTCAAAAACGAATTTATTACGTCACAATTACAATATATTCGCGCGGCATTACGTCATAATTACGTCATCTTGGCATCATTTCGTCGTCGCCTACAAAATTCAAAAATTGTGACCTGAACTATACGGCAACTCTGCCGAGTTATGTAATATAAAATAAATCCCGATTGCTATTAATTCGTATACAGAACAAAATCGCCATGGCTGTTTTTCTGTACCAGGCACTTTTTTTCAGTAATCTAAAAATAAAAGAATGATTATGTATACCACAATCGCAGTTATTTACACATTTAATAGCCCTTAATTCATTCCATTCATAGCCCATTAATACTTCATTTAAGTTATGTGATAAATATATGTGCGCAACGATCGCCATTTATTCACGCCAAGGACTCGATCGCCATTATCTCTCTGGAATATTCATCTCAGCCAATTTCTAAAACAGTGTAGTAATATGATAACAGTATAATAATATTTTTAGGTCATTTTAGTTTTATCAATATTATAATAAACAAAATTTTTGTAATCATCACCAATAGTTTTCGACTAAAAGCTATTAGTTTACATTTTTGTACCATTAGTTTTACTAAGATCATGGTAAACAAAATTTTTACTATTCATCGCCATTAGTTTTAGCCAATGATCATTGACCCGTTATAAAAGAACAGTACCGGATTCTTTTCATTGAACAGGATAATATCATCATGAATCTTCTCTAAAATTTAAAATCGTCATTAATCCAGTCCTAAATGGTATGATCGAGTCACGAACAATTTTCAAAATTTCTAATTCAAAAGCAAAACATTTATTATTTGGGTATTGCATACAAAGAATAAGATGATAAATAAATATGTCATAATCATTCGCACTTAGTCACCATTCACATTCATTCATTCTTTCCTTAACAGCCAATTTATAATTTATTGAAACTATATGTTAATAAATATTGTTTCAATAAAGTATAAATTGCGCCATTCATTCTCGCCAAGAACGCCATTAATTAGTTTGCCACACACAATTTCTACGATAGGGTCACAATAGGGTAAATTAAAAATTCATTTTTATGTCAATACCAAGATCATGATAAGCAATATTTTAATCATAATCACCATTAGTTTTCGTCAAAAAAATAAAGCATCGCTTTTTTCCACCATTTTTTTTATTAAAAAAATTATTTTTAAAAAAAATTACAAAACAGTTGGTTTTCAGAACTTCCTATACAAAAATAAAGTATTATTTCTGTATTGAATATAAACAATTTTTGCAAGTTATACTCTTTCTTTTGATCTAAGGAGTTCTACCTGCATTGTTATTTGTTCATAATTTTAAGAAAGGGTATTTTGCTGACATAATTATATTCTACATGCAAATTTTTGGTATTATAAATGATAAACTTTAAAGTTAAAATATTGGAAAAATATTTCATATCGTGAACAATTATCTGCTAGTTCCTCTTCAGTTTTCAGAGCCCATAATTGTATATTCCTTGAAAAAGTTTATAGGTTCGATTTCCACTACATCAATCGGTGTTTGTGGTGATGTTCCTTTTGTTTTAAACAGTATGTCGCTTATAGTAAAAGTAGAAAACTATGAAAGTTGCCTTACAATGTTTAACTCGTTTCAGTAACGATAGTTTCGTAGTCGCCCAACGAAAAAGAAATGGTTTGGCTGACACCCCGGATGAAAGCAATCGCTTATAAAATAAAATTAGCGAATGGTTATTATCTGCGAATGAGCCGAAATAACTACAAAAATTAAATTAAAAATGATAAAGAAATAGAGTAAATCGATTATCTTATCATAAAGTCATCGCTCAAGAATATTTGAGATTTTTTTTTTTTCATCTAATCAGTTCATCATTTTCATGAATATATGAATATAATATGCATGGAAAAGGTATTTTTAAAACAAACTAAATCATCACCTGGTAACTTCATTATTTTTCCAGAATAAGTGGATCCATTCCAATTTGTTATCACTTATCACTTATGAGAGTTATGACATCACACCCTTCAGTCTTCGAAAGGTGTTCATACTCAAAATCAATGGGATCAACTGGGTTACACAGGAATAATCAACATGGAATGAGTGGTGAGGAATCAATCACGCCATTGATTTGAAAATATCGAAATAGGACGATCGCGTATATATATATATATATATATATATATATATATATATATATATATATATATATATTAATATATATATATATATATATATATATATATATATATATATATATATATTCACAATATTTTCCAGATTATAATTTCTGTTTTTACGTATTTTTTTTGTCACTTCTCAGAATATTTACTCTCAGAATATTGACCTCTAAAGGATTAGTTCTGATTTTTTTTATTTTAAAATTCATTTTAAGTGTATGCTTTTCTAATTGTTTTATACTTTCATATTTATTTTGTTCAAAAATGCTTAAAATAATTATTTGTTATGTAATGCCTTTATTACTTGACATTTATGTTCGAATTTAGTCACCTTAAAAAAACAATCACAGAACGAATTTTCATTTGCATGTTTGTGTGTGTCGCAGTTAGTTTTTGAAAATTTTTGGATTTCTTCTTCTTTATCGCATGACAAAAGATTCATCATCAAAGGAAAAATCATTTTACTGGGTGACAAAATATACAATAAACATTGAAAAAAAATTAGTTATTAGGTATTAGACAATCTACTAAGCTTAGTGAAAATTTTTTATGAAGTTAGAATAACGTGTAATTTAAAAATCCCACAGTTTTTTGAATTTTCATCAGTTACAACTAAACCGATTACGATTCTAACAGAGACGGCAACAAAAAATCGATGTCATCGCCAGCTGCCTAAAGTCGGCAAAAGCAAAAGGGTTATCTGAAAAAGATGACCCTGAAAAGACAAGACGAATCATTCGATAGAAAATACGTTTTCTTTTCTAGCTAATTTTTTTCTTTTATCAACACTAGCAAACAATCAGATCTTTTTATCTTTAATAAAACTCCTATCTCACATAGAACAAAAAAAATAGATTTTTTAGTTCTATAATTAATTCCTTAATTCCGGAAGGAGTAGGGGAAGAGGATGGGGAGGAAACTACGTACGAAACCAAAATAAAAATCACTCGTGTGGCACTTACGTTGCAGTTGAAGATAAGGCTACAATGCCGGAGTGGCAGCGCCATCTATCGACCTTCTTCGGTTTTATTTCCCATATAAACAGTCTTTTAATACCGTAAATAATTTTGCGGTAGACGTAAACAACATGCTGTGCATGTTATTTTAGTGTTTACGGTCACTTTACTGCAATTTTAAAGATTAATTTAACGTGATATGAACTTTTGAAGTACTTATTTAAGTCATTATAAAACAGAAATTTGTAGGTAAGTCATGTTTTAGTTCGTATATTTACTTTTATTTTCAGCGATGTTTATGTTTACTTACATAAAAATTTGTAAAATTTTGCGGCCGGTATTAATGTTGTATTAGATTTACAACATTCATAAAATAATTTTATAAAAATTTGATTTTTTATTTGCTACAGCCAGTTGTAAAGTTAAATGTTATTAATGCATAACATTCTGCACTTCGTTACATTGTGTTGTGGCATATGTTATATCATTGTTTTTAATTATTTATTAATCATATGAAAATCTGCTCTAATTTAATTTACTAAAAATAAATTATACTTTAATATATTTAAAAGAAATTTTTGTTGTAGAAATGTAGCAATAAAAAGGCACTTTTCACTAATCTTCCATAATTGAAAAAATATTTCACATTTCCCAATCTAAAAGAGCGTACATATCTATTTATAAAAATACATCTGTTGTTGAAAAGAATTATAGAGATGAAATTAAATTGGACATGAAAAAATAATCGTTGCATTAATTTAAAACGCTATATTTTATGTGGCATTGATTTTATGAATTATTTTAATTATTTTCTAGAATCTCATCAAAATTGTTTGATTAATATTTTTAAATATTAGTTTACTACATATCCTTTGTTCGCAATTTTATACTTTTAAAAATATTTCAGAAGCGCATTGTGTATGTTAGTAGTGAATTTTATATTTCAATTTCCTTTATAAATAGAATATTTTTATTGAATATTCTGAAGCTGAAGCGTAAGAAGAATAAGAATAATTTTTCTCTAATTTTATCAACAGTTTCCAAGAAATTAAAACAATTCCATTATTCATTATGAGATGTTTTTGTGTGTGTGTGTTTTCCGAAGAGAAGTTTATTTTACCCAAGGTCTGTGTGTGTGTGAGCCAACATTTTATAGATTTTTTTCTTAAATTTGAATTAATTTCATTCAATTTTTGTAATAATTATTTATTTCTTTTTAATTTATATGCAAAATAATTGAAAATATTAAAAATCTATTTCATATTTTGGATAATAGTAATTTTTAATCTTATGTGCTCATTTAATAATTTATTTATTTATATTTTTTATTATTTTACAAATAATTTTCTTATTTCTTAATATTCGAAAAATTTTTTTGAGCTGAAATTAGCTCACAAACAAAAGGCCTGATTATTACATATGTAAGTGGGCAAAACCTCAGCATTCTTATATATTTGCTTTCATAGGACAAGAACCTCAAATAATAGAGTTTTATCTTATATTTTTACATTGCTAACAGTTATTTATAAAAGTAAATTGATAGTAATAGAAAGTTAATTTATTTGTAAGAATGTGTATTTCAAAGGCGGCTTTTTACAATAAAGTATACATATACTTACATACATGTGTGTCTGTAAAATGAAAACTAAATTCATTAAAAAAAAAACAAATTAAGTTTTCTTCAGAATGTTTTATTGAATATGAAATGAAGTATGAATGAAGTGAAGAAATAAACTTGAATGAGAAAAAAAGATGAGATATTCAAGAAATTAAGAAAACGCCTCTAATAAAAACAAGATGAAACATTCACAGAACGAAGGAAAATAATGAGTAATTAGGGAAAAATTAAAATTAAAAACAAGAAAATAGAGAAGAAAGAAAATAAAAATATGAAAAAACGTAAGAAAATTTCTTGAATATCTCTTCTTTTTTCTCATTCAAGTTTATTTCTTCACTTCATTCATACTTCAGTTCATATTCAATAAAACATTCTGAAGAAAACTTAATTTGTTTTTTTTAATGAATTTAGTTTTCATTTTACAGACACACATGTATGTAAGTATATGTATACTTTATTGTAAAAAGCCGCCTTTGAAATACACATTCTTACAAATAAATTAACTTTCTATTACTTCTCATCATTCTCAACAAGGGACATGGTAAAGGTGCGTAGAATTCCTTTGAATAAAGATTGTATTGAATAAATAATACACATATCTGAACTGTTGCCGATCTTTCGGAGAAAAATCAAATAAAGCTAGGAAATAAAAAATTGAAATCGAAAGATACACAAGATATCATTTCTACCCACATAAACAAAATAAATTAATAATAATAATATATAATTATTAACATTAATTAATTTTGTTTATGTTGGTGGAAATTTTTATTCATATAATAATGAGAAGAAATGACATAATTTTCTTATTGCTATATTTTGTTGAATATTTTATAATTTTTAGTTCCATATTTATATTCTAGTATATGTGTATTTCCATCAGAAATGTCTATGCCAAAAGAAAGAGTAAAATCCCAACACAGTTTACTGGAACCAAGTTGTTTCGCACATTTAGAAGCGACTAATATCGTTTGCTAATATTAGATTATTTTGAAGTAACTGTAAGCTAATGAGAATTTTTTTGAAATTGGAATTTTTATTGAAAACATCCCTTATACTTCATAACACTAATGAGAAACGTAATTTACAACTTAATTTATTTAGTTTTTTACTATAGTTTTAATTTCAACATAATTTATATATATATACAAGCTGACCCAGCCACGTGTTGCTGTGGCTCAGTAATTATAATACATTGAATCAATTTTTTACTAATTCTTTGGTACAATCAAATTAATATTTTCTAAAAAAATTTAAAATAGATTCATTCATATGAGATTGAAAATAAAATGTTTCGCCAAAATTTAAAAGTAATAGGTAAAGTATCGAAATTTTGAAATTAAGCACAAACCAACATATACTTTCTGAATTTACATTTTATTCATCTTATATTAAATTATAGTTTGTAATCAGTGACTTACTTACAAAATATACTATATAAATTAAAAACATCTAAAAATAAATTGTTATAAATGAGGTAGATAACATTGACATCAAACTATTATTTTTTCAATTTTAAATTATTAAAACTAAAAATTTTTTCCGTAGCATTATACTGAAATAAAAAAAAATTAAAAGAATTTATCATTTGAATAAATAAATTAGATCAAAATGTACTGCTAAATAAATTAATAATTATCAAATAATAAAATAAAAATAATAAAAGGCTATCAAGAAATACTTACATGTTTTCGAGGTGGTAGGAAAATTAGTAGAGAAAAACAGTAATAAATAAAATTTTATTTTACTATTTATAATATTAAAAATATTCAAACTGAACACGCACAATAATAACACAATACAAAGTATAATTATGAAAATGATTCACGAAAAATTGTTATGGTATGATTATACATCATGAAAATATATGTAAATTCTATATTCAACCACGCGCTTGCGTGCGCACGTTAATTCTCAAAGATTGTATAATCTAGAAAAATAAACACGACGCCATCTGCCGAATACCTGTGCAACTTAGATGCTAAACCGCCATCTATTAGGAATTTATAGAACTAACTGAAAAATAAACACTAATGTCGTGTAATAAACATTTAATTTGCAATAATAAATATTGAGATCAATAATTAAGATATAAACTATTCTATCTTTTAAGTTGGACCATATTATAAATGGTTACAAAATTTTATCAAAATCCGTTCAGTAGTTTCGGAGTTTATCGCGAGCATACATCGTGACACGAATATATATATATATATATATATATATATATATATATATATATATATATATATATACATACATATATATATATATATATAAATATATATATATATATATATATATATATATATATATATATATATATATATATATATATATATATATATATATATATATATATATATATATATATATATATATATATATATATATATATATATATATATATATATTATATATATATATATATATACATATATACATACATATATATATATATATATATATATATATATATATATATATATAAATAAATATATATATATATATATTCAGCCGAAATTAAAACTATAGTAAAGAACTAAATAAATTATGTGTTGTATTGCTATTTCAACATTATTAATTTACAACATAATTTATTTATTTCTTCACTATAGTTTTAATATCATCTCGAAATGGAACATATATCCAGTTAATCGAACGCCTTTTTTATGACTACTTTTATGTAAACCCAGTAGAAATAATATAGTAACATTTAATTTTCTTTAATTTGTTGAGCGCACATATAGTAGAACCTTCATAATTCCGGACTAATAGGGGATCGAAGATGTTTGAATTAATGAAAATACAGATTAAACAAAATAACCTATAAATTAACTGAGGTGCGCAATGAAACTACTGTAAATAGTAAAAAATGTATGTTGATTTCTAGAGTGGGAAATATGATATTGCATAACAGAAAATTAAGTATAACATGCACATACATTCTTTTATATAAACAGTAAATACCAGATGAATAACTTCTTTGAACATGATGGTTCATGCTGCATGAACCATCATGTTCAAAGTAGTACATGAGCATGAATCATGCTCATCTTCACTAACCCCATTTGACCTAAAATGATTTTGGAATGTAGAAACCTTCTTACAGAACTGGCAACTAGAAACAAGGTCATCATTGTATGGGTGCCAGGGCACAAAGGTATCGAAGGTAATGAAAGGGCTGATGAACTTGCTAAACAAGGATCGTCTTTTGCTCCCATCGGTGCAGAACCTTTTTGTGGGATCCATTGGAAGACCGCAAAAACCAGTGTTCTTAGATGGGAAAAACGGAAGATGTAGGAAGCTTGGCTCAACACTCCTGGTCAAACCCACGCTAAAAGTATGATCTGTGGATCATCAGCGAGGATTGCCTCTGAAATGCTAAGATGCTCTAGCCAGAAGATACGTAGGCTTCATAACTGGGCACTACTATTTCAGAAAACACCTCCATAAAATGGGACAGCAAGACCCTCTCTGCAGGAAATGTCATACGCAAGAGGAAACGGCCAAGCCTATCATTGACGAATGCGAGGCTCTTGTCCTCCCTAGACTAACTTCTTTAGGCATCATCCATACTAGAGAGTGACACCTAGACTCCATGAAAGGGTTATCGGACTTTATGAATAAAGTGGGTGACCCGAGCCACTGGAACTAGGAAACATTGGGTTTGGAGTGAATAGTACAAAATGCTGATAAAAGCAGAGGTGCCCAATGACATACAAACCCAAATCGAAGAAGAAGAAGAAACTAAACAATTATATAGAAAATTTTTTTCTAATAGAATATTTATTAGTAGGCCATCAGATGACTGCCCATTGAAAGTGATTGCTTTTGATTTCAATTAAATCCGAATTCGGATGAGTGCTGACTTTTGTGTGTAAGGAAGTGGATCTTTTGAAAACGTCAGAAGATGTAAAAGCAATGGTCTTAGAATAGCACCTCAACTTAGCTGATGTCCAATAATTTTAGGAGTCTTTACAGCAACAATGCTATTAATCACTTCTGAGAAATCTTAAAAAAAAAGATAGAAAAGCAATCGACATTTTTATTTAACACTCCTATAAACAAAAAAATATCTTTCTTAATGCCCATCCCTTGAACAATTGAGACGGAGATGCGTTCTTTATATCCAAATTGCTTGTGTCTTCAACGTATTTTATAGCAACATTTAAATTACCTTTAATCACACTAAGCTTTGGCTTACGTTTGGCGCCTGCTTCATACCATCTTCAACAAAAATACGCTATTGAACTAGCTTGCCTTTTATTTATACTGTATATATATATATATATATATATATATATATATATATATATATATATATATATATATATATATATATATATATATATATATGTATATATATATATATATATATATATATATATATATATATATATATATATATATATATATATAGATAGATAGATAGATAGATTGATAGATAGATAGATATATGCATGTATGTACACCGAACTGGATTTCCAGATTAAGCGAAGCCGAGCTGACAGCCGAATGGTTAGCGCTCTTGGCTTCCGTTCAACAGTTCGTGGGTTCGAATCTCACCTTGGGCATGGATGTTTGTAGTGGTTCGGAATCCACTTTAAACTGTAGGTCCCAGTCTAATTAGCCCTCATGTGCAAAAATGAAAGTTGAGTGACAAACAAAACAAACAAACCGGATTAAGCGAAGTCCGGTTTAATTGGGTCCGGACTAATGAGATTTTACTGTATACAAATCCATTCCACATATAGAAAATTCCTTCTACAGAGAGTATTAACACATTTTTAGAACGATTTTGGGGCCGTTTAATTAATATTTAAAATTTAAAGACTATTTTCTTAAATGTTCGATCTGATAGCCTTTTTTCTGGACTATTAGTCTGCATCGTGATTTCCATGATAGAAGAGCTTTTCGTAAAATTTCCAAGGGTATTGTTTTCCCTTCCCCTTCTACTACTTTCCAGATTCCATCCATCGTGGTGGGTTTGCGTTGAGAAAGAGCTCTTTTTAACAGACCCAAGGCACAATATTCCATAGGTGAAACGTCAGGGGACTTCTCAGGAATATGTTGAAAAGGTGTATATGCAATACCTGTATGAGTCTTCATTTTTTCAAGGAATGCAGTGGTAGTTTTCAAAGTATGACTTGTAGCTTTGTCTTGATGAAGTTTCACTCTTTGGGATAAAGAAGTGGAATTTCTTCTGTCAATATTGGACGTAAAATCTTCTCCTGATGGTATGATGAGTTGATTTTAATATTTTTTTCTACTCCTTTTATTTCCCATTGTAGGAGAAACCTGCGACCATCATAAACCCCTTACTCAAACTTTCTTTACATTGACGGAACCGAGTTTGTACATTCTTTTCTCCTCGTTTTCTATAGTAAATAGATCTTTTTTTGTTGCACTCATTTAGGTAAACCCATGCTTCAGCAAGGGTCACAATGTATTTCCATTTATCTCCTGCTAAATGGTTTTCATACAGGATTCTACAAAATGTTTTGCAATGAGCCACATGTTTCGGCAAAAGCTGGTGAACATTATGTTTTTTAGCTTTTTTAAGTTGTAAATATTGATTTATAATTTTATTTATTGTTGCTACAGATGTATCTAAAGAATTTACAATTGATTTCTGTGTTGGCGGGTTTTCTCTTGTTACCAGGGATTTCACTTTCGAAACATTTGAAACATTACGTACTTTTTTCGGATATTCGTTTGGAGTCTTCTTTCCATGTGGAAATAATGATTGAAGGTTTTTACCTGTCCGATTAATAATGTTGCTTATTTTGCACTTAGAAATTTTAATACCATGCATTTCACAACGTTTTTGAATCCTGGAAAAAGAATATTTCTCTTCGGAAAGCGCGAAAACATATCCCTCAATCCACGGCTTGTTTACATGCGACATTTTGAAAAAAGAATAAATTTAAAAGTAGCAGACGACATTTCTCATTTCAAATAATAAACTGTTGAAAAACATTTTTATTTTAAAACATTTACATTTTTAAAATTCTTAATCGAAATCATTCTAAAAATGTGTTAATACCCTCTGTGTGTGTATATATATATATATATATATATATATATATATATATATATATATATATATATATATATATATATATATATATATATATATATATATATATATATATATAGGTACACCGAACTGGATGCCCGGATTAAGCGAAGTCTGGTTAAATTGGGTCCGGACAAATGAGATTTTACTGTATACAAATCCATTTCACATAAAGAAAATTCCTTCTATTTTACCAGTTAATCAAATTTTTCATCAATTATTCAGTTTCTTCTTTATAATAATTGATTTGCTTAATACAATCAATCAATTATTTATGAAAGAAGTTGAGGATGAGATTACTTAGCCTTAAGACTTTTCAAAAAATATATTTATTTAAAAAAATATAGCTATTTATAATTTTATTTAAAATTATAAGCAAATCTTTATGAATATAATTTTTTGTTAACTTTATTAGTAAATAAAAAGTATTACAAACTATAAAGCGTTGCAATAAATTTCAAAGAATTCCGTGACTATCCCGAGTTAATTATCCCGAAATATCTCGGTCATTCAAATATGTTTTTGGGTGTACTGTTTTATCGCCTTTTTTCATCGCCAAAAACGTTAAAGCGAAAGCACTTCTGCAGTTTCAAAGTATCGATATCAGTTCTATATTGAATTTTTTGCCATAAATATATCGATGACGAATTGATTGGTATTATTAGAAACATAATCAATCGATATGTTACAAGTGGTAAAAATAATATTAAAAGCTTTCTTACTTGTAAACATTTATAAAAAATATATTTAAAGCCTATATATAATTTTTTGCTTCAACTTCATATGTTCAATAAAATGTATTAGTTTTTCCCCCAATTTTTCAAAAATATTATTGAAGGAATTGGTTAATAACAAAAAAAGATAACTTAATGAAAAAGTCTTAGTAAATATTTTAAATAAATTTTTTTTTCAAAGCATTTAGTTGATCAGTGGTGTGTTGGGAAAGCCGAAAACGTGTTCTATGTAAATAATCGATGAACTTGAATAAATATTTCGATGCTGAATTGATTGGTATTATTAGAAACATAACTAGTCGATATGCAACAAGTGATTTTAAAATTCACATTTGTAAACATTTAAAAATTTTATATATTTAATGTATTTAAATCCCAGTTTCATATATTTAATTAAATATAAAGATTTTTTCCAATTATTTCAAAAAAAAGTTACTGAAGGAGGTTGTTAATTAAGAAGAAAGAAAGATTTCTGAATAAAAAAGTCCTAATGAATATTTTAAATCGATTCTTTTTTCCAAAGCATTACATCATCAATAATCTATTAGGAAAGCTGAAAAGGTTTTTATGCAGTGAAAAAAAATATTTTTTTCAAAACTCGAAAAAATTAGAACAATATTTGTTTTTTAATATTTAAATCAAAAGTTACACCTTGGGGATTCATAATTACTGCACTTTTTATAGGAACTTCTACTATACTATTTATACGAACGTCTACTGCACTTTTTATACGAACGTCTACTGCACTTTTTATACGAACATCTACTGCACTTTTTATACGCACTTCTATTGTACCTTTTATACGCACTTCTATTGTACCTTTTATACGAACGTCTACTGCACTTTTTATACGCACTTCTACTGTACTTTTTACTATGAATATTAATCTAAGAAAGGATATATAATATGTGGTTTTAAAAATCATTTATAGTTTCCATCGGGACCCGACTAGCCTAATTGAATCCCGAAGTAAAAACTCCCCCCCTCTGTTTCACTACAACAAACTTTCTATTCCATTTGGCAGACGACTCTATTTGATTGACAACGTAAAATTAACTTTCTATGCGATTTACAAACCCCTCTAATGTGGGGACCGGGGCAACTGCCCGTATGCCCTTGTTTAAGTCTGGCTCTGGTTTTCACTTAGAAATGAGTTTGTTATTTCCTTACCAACGTAAGCTGATTATATGTAGGAAAACAAGTATTGTAATAAGACACATTTTATAGCCTTTTTCCTATTTATACTTTGAGTTCTTATAATAACAGTTTTATAGAGGTTGGAAAATTTTGTGTAAAATTTATCTCTAACTGCTGTTCAAATAACAATCCAGTGCCTCTACCATATTTCTTAGATTCGTGTACTTATTGCTGTTACTATCTGAATTTTACATTGCTTCTTGTTGCTTTTTAATTTTCTAATATTCCTCTTTTCCAATATATATTTTTTATATTCCGACTTTTTCTTTTTTCTTGTATTCATGCACTCATTATTGATACAATTTAAGTATTTTTTTCTCTTTCTATTTACAATATACCTTTTTTCTGTATACTAATGTCAGTACATTTACTGTTGTTATTCTAGTGGTCAGCGTGCCTGACTGCGTATAAGGAAGTCCTGGGTTCGAGTCCCGGTTCGGGCACGGATGTACTTTCTCTCCCTATCTATTGTGTCTTTGTTTTTTCCTTGTGTGAATGAGGAGTGAATGGTTGCCTACCCTATGAACGGGTCCCTATGGCATGAGTGTAGAGCAAAGTCGTACTTTCACCTTCATGGTTCTCTGATTCAAACGAAAGACGCTCCCAATCGACTTAATTCGCATGGCATAGCGAGCTTGGCTGGTCCAAGTGTCATTAGTAAACAACAACAAACAACTGTTGTTATAGAGTAGATTCTTTTATATTTTTTAGTACCACTTCCTGTTTTCATGTATGTATTATTGGAACAAATAAGGTTTTTGTTCTTTTTATGGTACCTCTCTCTGTTCGTATTTTTATATTCATATGTGCTAGATTGCTAAAAATTTTATTTCTGCATAAATTCTAAAACTTCTGATTTTTACATTTGTAACATTTTTTTTATAGATTCGCGTGCTTAGTGTTGTTACAATTTAGAATTTAATTTTGTTTCTCGCGATTCTTTTTTTTTTTTTTTTTGTCTGTTTTCTGATATTCGTAATCTTTCTGTTGTAACAATTTATACTTCTTATAGTGTTTCTTTCTGTTTCGCTATATTTGTACGCTGATTGTAACTAAAATTTAAAATTTTCTTTTTTTGCATTATATCTTCCTGTTTATATTTTAATATTTACTATTATTACATTATCATATTTTCATTCTATTACAACTTTTATTTTCTTAGATTCGTGTTTTAACTATTATTTAAATTTAAATATTTTACGATGCTTCTTTCTAATTACTTTTGCTGCAATTTATTTATTAATGGTTTTTTTTTGTTTTTATAATTTTTTTTTGATTTTCTTTTTTTGTATTCGTGTGTTGTTTTTGTTTCTGTGTTTTTATATGTGTTTGAATATCATAAAAAACTTTAAGCCTTATTCTTCAATATAACTTATCTCTTATTTACATTCGTATTTTTTTCGATACCGTTTTCTTCTAATTTTCATGTTCCTGCTATTTTTATACATTTGTTTGTATACTATGTTATTTCTATTGTCTTACATACAGGAATTTTAATGTCTAAACTTCAAATTTGATTTTCTTTGATAATTTTATCGATATTTTGATCTGTGCTGTTTCATTTCACATCAGTTGTATAATTTGATAACATCTTGATATTTCAAAAATTCTGTGCATACATCGAATATTTTGACAGTCTATAGGGTGTGTGTGTGGATAGATATTTTTATTAAAAATTAAAACTTTCGTTTTTTCCCCCTCCTAGCGTTTTTTATTTATTTCTGCTTGTTACTAAAATGTAGTTTGTTTTTTGCAAATTATCGTTTTCGGGCAGAAATCTCTAATAATACATTTTCAAAGATTTATTGCTAAAATTTATTATACATTAAAAATTTACTATTAAAGTGTATTATTATTAAGTGTTTATTGTTAATTAAGAATGCGTGTTGCTTTTTTTATATTTTATACCAGTTATAAGAACAGAATAAAAAAATGAAACAAATTTGAAAAATATTGGGTTTTTAAAATTATTAGGATTCCTTATTCTTAATCCATTCTAAACGTATCTGTCTTACAATGTAACTTAATACTGTTGTTGCTGCTTATGACACTTGGACAAGCCAAGCTCGCTTTTGCCGTTGGCAGTGCGCATTAAGTCATTAGGGAGCGTCTTTCGTTTAGGTCAGAGCACCACGAAGGTGAAAGTATGACTTTGCTCTTTTTAAGGTGCCTCGCGTAATTTTGAACCACGGTCAGGTGACGAGGCCACACCTGAGCTGTCACCCTCCTCTCCCCATCCACGCCACACCAGCGGAAGGACTTTGGACGTCACAGATGAACATGGACACGTCCCCAACCCACGGAGTTCCAGCAACCCAGTGAAGGAGAGCACACCGTGGTTACCCTCCCAACCACTGCCCGCAGCAAATGATGCTTCCCTTTGCTGAGCTTACAGGAAGCGGCGTGAAGCTACTGAGCCACTGGAGCTTGTAACCTAATACTAATTGTACGTATTAAATGTAGCTTTAAATTATTTTTTAAATTTATTATCAAGTCACTACTTGTAAAAGATTATTTTTTCTCTCTATTTCTTGAAAGTCCTGTGTGCTGTAAATGAATTCCGTTCATTATCATTAAAGAAAATAGTCTTAAACCAACGATATCCATAGGGTCAATAAAATAGAGCTCGTGAAATTGGATGCAACAGAGGAAAGTCTTATTTATGGATAATACGTATGAATATCCGTCATGGATAATACGTATGATTATTGCCTTATTGTGTTGTTGTTGTTGTTGCATGCCCCCAAAGGCCAGCAGCGCTAGACCAGATCCATGACGCTGTACACTCTAAAATAATCCAAAACCAGGAGAGGGTCGTCAACCAAGTCCTGCCTGGAGAGCCCCAGGCACTCAAGGATATGTTCAGGTGAAGCCTGCTCGGTAGAGCAGTTGGTACAGGTTTCAAAGGTTAGAGAACCCCCAGAAAATTTTAGGGTCTTAAGATGTCCACTTCGAAATCGGGCGAAAATAGTTTGTTCCTGACGACTTAAGTCGTTGGTCAGGGAGCTTCCGGGACGGGAACTTTGGTACCAGTCATGTACCGGAGGGACAATTCAAGTCATCCTGTTCTTATTTTTTCTCTGGAGGGAATCTCCGTGAAAGTGAGAGGAGCTACATTAACGGAAGCCTCGTCAGCACCAGCTTTCGCCAGAGCATCCGCAATTTCGTTTTCTTCAATATCGACGTGGGAAGGAATCCACTGCAGATGAATCCGATGAGATATGGAAAGCCGTTTTAACTTGTTAACTATTGTCACTCCAACATTGTCTCTAACACTTTGCCAATTGCATAGATGCTGAATTGCACGTCTGCTGTCAGACAGAATCCAAACCTCCTTTCCATAAGGAAGAGATGGAAAAACCTCAAGGACCCCATCAATGGCTATCAGTTCACTGCGAAAAACCGAGCAGTGATCGGGATTTCTCCTCTGAAGCTTTAATGCATGGTCTTGAGATTTGACGAAAATACCACTGCCGGATCAGAAAAAGTCGTCTCTACTGCCATCTGTGTAGACTTGAAGAGCATCAAGTGGAATCTCTCCAATTTTCTCAAGGGCCAATTGCCTCAAATACGCAGGAAGGTCTGTTTGTTTATTCGCATGTACTGGTAACTCGAAATGAAAGAAGACACCGTCCAAGCCGTCCACCGGGCTAAGACACTGTGATCTGTGATGTGGTGCCACTGCGTCATCGACAGAATTAAAGAAAGCCACTTAGCTGAAGGGCCTGTTTCTCTTAAGCCTCTAATTGTTACACCAGTTTGTAAAGTAGTTAGAGGTGCGATTTTGTAAGCCTAGAGCTCTAAGTTTGTTGTAGTATTTTATTAGGCAAGCACGTCTCCTAAGACTTAAGGGCTGTAAGTCTGCTTCAAAAAGAACAATTTCCCTGGGACATGAGTTTCTAAGCCCAGTGATGATCCGAGCTGCGCTAAGCTGGAGCTTTTCAAGTTTCTGAAGATTTATATCTGAGGCACTACAGTAAATTGGAAGGCCATACTCTAAGACTGGTCTGATCAATAAGATATACGTGTGTTTCTAAGGGTGCCAGCGTCCGCGCCCTAATCTCGCCCAGAAATATACCGTAAGATGCTGAGTCGTTTTCTCGCCTTCAGCACGAGATGATCGATATGTTTATTTCCTAATATTTCAGAGTCCAACACAAAACCCAAATGTTTTTTTTGTGTTTATCAAGAGACAGTCTATGATTGTTCAATAAGATAGAAATTATAAGCTTTCTATCCTTATATCCTATTAGTGTGCTCATAGTCGAAGGTCTGAAATTCATTTCCAACCAATGCAGAACAACAGAAGTTGAATGCTCGACACAACATTGTGAGTGGCTTAAAATTTAAAGATGATGTGTGTTTTTTGTGCATTCGAAGTGTACCTTCTTAGAAATGCGGCCTATTCAAGGGAGAAAACATTGAAATTTCGCATTGAAGCTCGCAAGCTCTCACTCTTAAAGATGTCCATGCGAAAGAAGAAACACAATGTCCTTTTGTTTAGTGGTGAATGGTATTGAATCTGGATATTTCTATTCTGATGAGCGCAATTTTATCTCTAGGCCACATTAAGCGTTCAAAAAGGTATGTGCTTGAGATTTTTCCAGGTTTTCTCTCTTTGCAAGATGTGAATACCACCCACTATGCATGAAAATTCTGTCGCCAACCATATACCATGGATATTAAAAAGTCTCACCCGCTGTCTTCAACTCTTAGGTTGTACACTTCCTTGTGTTAAATTTATTATGGTTTAACATAGTTGGAATCTTAATTGTACGGAAATTGAAAGGAGTTTCCTTAGTAAAAGGAAAATATTTAGATAAAAATGTAAACAGTTATACAAAAAGAAGTGTGCTGATCCACGTCTATTTAACGCAATTCTTCGAACGGAAAAGACCTGATGAGCTGAAGTGTTTTCCTTTTATTGTTTCTAAATCTTTGATTTTTATAAACACGGATTATTTGAAATTTAACTTACACAAGTGTTATCAATTTGGCGAATTTGGTGAAAAAAATAATTTTTAAAATAACGCTTCAGTTCATTTTTTCTTTGTTAATTTAATAAGATGCCATATGTAAAACTAAGACACAATACAAGATAGACTATATAAATATTAACCCAAGTGTCGACGCGCATTTCGCCGCCAAAATTTAAATAATATTGTTTTCACATTTGTTGTAACTTTGAGTGGAAATCTTGAAAACTTGGAATATTACTTTTTATACTGAATATCTTAGAATTGATCTTAATAATCCAGGTATTTGGTGGTAATAAAATATTGTGCTTATCTTATTATTTTTAATTTATTTCAGAAAAATTAGTTAATTTTGCTTAAATTGATAAAATACTAATAGAACAAATAGTCATTTTTTATTGTATACATGCAAAAAGCGAGTATTAAATATGCTTAGATCCGAAATTGAATAAAATTCGCCTTTATTACACGTTCGATTCAACTATCTTTTTATTCATGCCAAACGATAGAAGCAAAAATAAAAGCCCACAGGGGCAGTTGTTGCAAAATCCTCAGCACTCATATTTATCACAGCTGCGATGCACACCGAGCAGGTAGAATTATTGCAACAATTATATATTTTCGAATAAATTGAATGTAACAAAATGCATTTTAAGAAAGCAAATTACAACACGAGGAAATCGATGTTATATGGTTGGCACGGTAAAAAATATATTTGAGGGTGCACCTTGGCGAGATTGGCGATTTTTGTTTGGCGCCAGTCCTGTTCGCCCGGAACGCTCTGCAAACAGTAATGGCGGCCAAAACACAATGAAATTTCAAAAATAATGCAGTAAGCACATAAAAAAAAGAAAAAAAATGTACTCACTTTATTTTGCTGGAATATTCTCACTTTGAGATGCACAGAATTCTCTAATAGCACCTACAGATATTGCTTAAATTTATCCTGAGAAGAAAACCAATCAGAATCTAAATCAATCAGAACCGCGAATGGATTTCAGAATAACGTTTAGGGTTATCATAAATAGAACAACATCACCCAGATTGGCGATAGACTTGGCGAGAATTCAAGGGGCACCCTCAAGTATAGTCAAACCGGTTAGCACTTGTCTAAAATTGGTTTTCTGACAAAGAAATCTCATGTTCGATACCAATTACTGCTGAACAAAGGGAATTAGGTGTTACATTTTTGCTTTTTGGCGACCATTTGTGCCGTTGAGTACTTTGCAGTTTTCCTTATTTCCATCTCTTGTGTGTGTGGCAGCGTATATAATGTACAAAAAGTCTTCCAGAGAAATTACATCCTGCGAATACTGAAAAAACCTTGCAGCTAAAGACATTTACTTTTAATCTATCCATTGAACGATGTCAATATTGTTACGAATTTGATGTAAAATCTTACCTTGACTATTGGATTTTTTAATATTTATTTAAGATTTCTATGAGTTCCCGCCAATGGCGGGATATTCGCTCAATTGCGACGTTTTCCATGCCAAAATTGGCTTTAATTTCGTTACGTTTTCAGCGACATTTGGAATTGGATAGGTTCCAGATGCTTCTGTACCTGTTACTAAAATGGCTGCTCAGCATTATAAATGGATAACCCTGAGATTTGAAATGGGAATTAACTAAAGGTGAAATAGCGCCAAAAGTAAAATGGCGACGCCTGTTGTATCGCGATATACTGAGTGTTATTATAGAATGAGTAATATTTTCTGGTTCTAATAAACTGATTTTGTATTACTTTTTATCTTCTTATTTCAATAAATAACACGTTTTTTCATTCCTTACGTGAACCTGCTAGCCTGCAAAAATAAAATATATTGCATAAAAATGGTCTAATTATTTAAAAAAATATTAATTAAAAAAAGAGAACACACAGTAATGAAAGCATACAACCTTTGTATTAACAAAAGCTATTGAATAAATACTTACAGAGTATTTAAATATAGAGATAACAATCAACAAATGGGACACCTTTATATTAAAAAAACACTTTTCTTCACATAAATTGGTTTCCCTTTTTTTTACTGTGAATGTATGATTGGTGCGCACGCACTAATGTTAGTTTGTTCGTGATGCCATTAACACGTGACACGTTTTCTAATAAAAGAGACACAGCTCTTAATCATTTTTTAGTTATTTTGTTCCAAAAACGACAGCATTCTTTGTCACGGAGAATACTTACTCTGAAAACAATATTTTGTTTCATGTCGTTTGCGAGTGACCGACATCCCATTTCAGTGCATTTATCTGTTTTTGTGATAAAAATGAAACACAGTAAATCGTCTGCTGGGTTGAGTTCACAGTGGTTATCGACTGGAAGTGAAATAACCGAAAACGATGTAACCTGGTGATGGATAACAGACCGTGAAAACGATAATCGATGCCAAGGTTTATAGGTTAGTTTTTCAGACGATCTGACACACTGAAACTGCTGTAGCACGTGCACTCCGGTTGTTTCTCTTTTTATATCGTTTGTCGCTTTTCCTGCTTAACTTAATTAATCTTGTTCCCAATTATTTTCTTTATGTCTTACTACGATTTCGAATGAAAACTAAAAAATGTTCACTAGAAAAAGTTTATGAATGTTTTTAATATATATATATATATATATATATATATATATATATATATATATCAGTGTTCACAAAATGAAAATCATAAAGAGTTTGTAAAGAAAGTAATTAAAAAAATTTTGATTGTTGGAAAATTATAAAACTAATAATTTTTTAAAGGAAGTAAAAATATTTTTCTTTTTTATGAGTAGCAGAATCAGTAACTTTTTGTAACAGGATTCGTCACGTAAGTATATTTACTGTTACTGATTCTTCCACACACGGGTCGTAGCTTTTTTGCCTGAAGGGTTTTTAAATTTACCATAAATAGAAATTTATATAACTCAAAAGATAACAAATATTTGGATCTGAAATATAGTATTTTTATTTTATCTTTATCAAGATAACTTTTATTTTTTAATTAAAATATTAATTTTTCAGCAGATTATAATCCGATAAATTTTAATTTTATTTTAATGAAATGTTTAAGTGTTATTATATCAAAATGTACCAACGTCAATAAATCATGAAAGCGATTAATTATACGCAATATTATTTCGTTCTAAATAAAATACAGTAAACGAATCTAAAATTTTTCAAGTCATATTAAAAATGAAGGGTATCTTTATTTTAAGCATTTAAACTTTTTAAAAACAGATGTTTTCTGTTTGTAGTACATTTTATTTATAAAGTGAATACTTAAAAACATGAAAATATCTTAATTATCTTTTTCTCTGAAAATGGTTGATGGATGGATTTAAAAATTCAGTTTCTCTTCTTAAAATAAAGTACAGAAAATGTATTTAATAGGTAAATTCTATTTAGGATAATTTTATATATTTTGTAAATTAAACTTTTAAATAAATTTTATAAATAAGTGAAAGTAAATTTTAATCTTTTTTTATAATTTGAGTAAAATATTTAAATGCAGATTAATTTATCCCCTAATTTTCATGAAATATGTTCTTGGCATGATAAAACCCTTAGATATTATATATTATCTCATATTTTATTAAAACCATAAAATGGTTGCTTCCTTAGTTTCAGTTGAAATCATGATTACGCCACTTAATTACAATTCTCATTGGTTCAAAATATCCACGTGGTCAGAAAACGTTTCATCCACGCCACATCGTATTGAGACGTCGTCGTGAATCCCATTTTTCGACTCATTTGCTGCCAGTCTTCCAATCACATTCTTCAAGCGGCAACAACTCTGAGAATAGAGTCAAAGTTCATTTTGTTAATATAACAAATTCTTACATAAAAACCGAAGCATTGGTTTCAGAAGCTGTTTTCTGTTGATTCAAGCCATTAACACCTTAATAATATAACTGCAGAAATAGCAAAATGAAAAATATTAGGTCTACTGGAAAGTTCTGTCCGTTTTAGAATGAAACAAAGGAATACATTTTTTCATACTTTGGATAAACTTTATCGAATAATATAATTGCCATCATTATTTATGACTTCTTGCCAGCGTGATGGCAATTTGTATATCCCATTTTTAAAAAATGTCTTATCTCTAGAGGCCAAAAATTGAACCAGAGCTTGTCTGATATCTTCTTCGTTCTTGAATTGTTTGCCCTGCAAGAAATTTTGTAAGGACAGAAACAAGTGATAATCAGATGGTGCTAGGTCCGGAGAGTATGGTGAATGCGACAGAATTTCCCAGCCTAGCTCTGCGACTTTCTGACGCGTCCCCAAAGCAGAATATGGCCTGGTATTGTCATGAAGCAGTATGATGTCCTTCCTATTGAACATCGCCGGCCTCTTTTCTTGGAGTGCTGTTTTTAATTTATCCAATTGCTGACAGTACCTCTCCGAATTTAGCCTTTCGTTTGGTTTCAACAGCTCAAAATGTATTGGTCGTCCATATACACAACATTCTCTTGTTCAGGCTTAACTTCGGCTTACAGGTAGAGGGGGCAGGTTTTCCGGGTTCACAATATGCCCTTTTCATCCCCAGTTATGATCCGGTCCAAGAAGGGTTTGATTTTGTTGCGTGCAAGCAGAGATGTGCATATGATGATTCGATCATTCAAATTCTTCTCACTTAACTTGCGTGGCACCCCTCCCGAATACTTCCACACAAACCTTAGTTTCCGAATAGGGTTGGAAATGGTTTGTTGGGCTGAATCAAGTCTTTCCGCAATCTCCGATGTTGTCAAAAAAGGATCTTGCTCTAACATGATCTTGACAGTATCGTCGTCGATCAAAGATGGTCGCCCAGAGCGTGGCTTATCAGAAAGGTCGAAATCACCTACATGAAATTTCTTGAACCATCTTCTGCATGTTCTGTCAGAAACTGTACCTTCACCAAACACTTTCAATAAATTTCTATACGCTTCTGTAGCATTTTTTCCTTGTAGGAATTCGTAAATGAACTTCGTTTTAGTTCATCTGCGACGAAAATGTGTTTACATTGTTAGCGATCAAAAGAGAGAGCCAAATATGTGTCACAGGAATATGCGCATACTTGTTGAAACTGATTGTAACCGGAGCGGACAGAACTTTCCGGTAGACCGAATACTAGACAAAACATCCAGGTACTTTCGTACTATCGCGACCATATTGGCAGCATTATATAAGACCGGGCCAATTCTAAAAAGAAAATACGCTGACGGGACATGGAGCGCGTAGTTGAAAAGTACCATTTCATAGAAACAGTATGAAAGAAAATAATAAATAATATATGAAGAAAAATAATAAGTAATTTTTATCTGTATAGCTCTAACTTCATTTAACGATATATCAATTAAGTTTTGGTGGAAAATATTGCAAAATGGTTTTTAAAATAAAATCAAAAATATTTTTTTATCCTTTTATTGGTCTTGTCGCCATAGGTATTCTGCCATGTTACCCTCAAGATGGTATCTTGCTATACCCCGTTGTCTCTTGTTTCCCCATTTCGCGGAACCCCGCATTATTTCGATTGTTTGGGTATGCGCACCCGTTTCGGGGTCGACAAAATTATACTTGTGTTTTATTCTTGAATAATTAAATCTAGTGATTTATTTTCTTTTACATGTGGCGAACTCTAATCTCTCTCATATCATTGTTCCAGTATATGACTGTTTAATCAGTCTTAAGTTCTTCGTCACAAAATTTGACTGTTGTTCATTCTTTGCACCAGCAATACATGAATCTTATTGTTGTTAATAATGGGATACGCGGCTTTCCTCAAACCAATCACCACTTCTTATTCCCGCGTGTTGATGACAGGTTACAACGCTGCACTTCCAAAAAACTGTTTTCCAAAATAAAGCCTTATCGGGTGAGAGGTGGTACATTTCCTAACGTCTGGTAAAATGTTATATTTCTATAAAAGTGTAACGGCATCTTTTTCGGTAAAATCCCAGATTCGCATTTTAATATTCTACCTTGCCATTTTCAAAGAACTGTTAGGCTGAGAAAGGTGGCAAGCACGGAAATTTGAAAAAAAGCAGATGGTTGCCAATTCAGCGCCTTAGATGCGTGCCACATAAGGGTTGCCAATTTCGCAAGTTATCCCGGAGGTTGGCATGGTTGCTATAATAAATACCAATATACATAAGTATCAACATCCATTTTATGGTTCATTTAAATAGACAAAGACTATTTAAATCTTTTTTATTTTTCCTGTAATAATTTTTGGAAACAAACTTTATTAAATATATTAATTATTAAAAAGATTTTTAAATCATTCCATGAACCACGATATATAAAACATGTTTTGCAATTTCTACTGAGTTCTATTTATTACTTCTTGTGATATCGTGTTAACGGTAACGTTTTTCTTTATTTTTGTAAAAATGAATGGTTCAAAATAATAAGCGTTTATATTTTATCCGTATTTTTACACTGAATGTGGCACACTTTTAAACAACCGTTATGTATGTCTTATGTAGAATAAAGAGGATTACTTTTTCAAATGTGGAGAATTTTGAAAATATTTAAATAAATTGGGATACTTTTTTCACAAATCATAGTTTTAAGTAACATGAACACACACATTGAATGTAAGTGACTCAGAATATATTAGAATTTTTGAACGTAAAATTTTAAGGAAAATCTGTGGACCAAGGCTTGAAAAGGGTGTATGGATCAGAAGAAATAATAAAGAATGAATGCACTTGGTGAGAAACAAAGACATGGTGAGATTCATGAAAGCACAAAGAATACGGTGGCTTGGCCACGTACACCGCAGAGATGAAAAAAATATCATAAAAAGGATAACAAAGGGTTCTATAGCAAGAAGAAGGGGAGATCCAGAGAAACATGGATTGATCATGCGGAAAAGGACCTGGAGACCCTGAAGATAAAGAATTGGGAAAATTTGACTCTGAAGCGGGAAAAGTGGAAGGAGGTTGTATTGGAGGCTAAGGCCTGCATAGGGCTGTAACGCCAGTTAAGAAGAAGATAGGTTTAAGTATGCAAGCAAAGCATGGCTTTCACTATATAAAAATTCATCTGCATAAAAAAATAGAAGAGTTAAGTGTATTAAATAAATGAAATAAAATTTTTAATAATTATTTAAAAGAAGAAAATTAAATTATTTAATATTAAATCTGCAAATTATATTAATATCTAGTAAATATTGTACGGAACTAATTACAGATTATTTAGAATAAATTCCTAATACTATATACATACATAACGCCACCCAACGTATCTGGTGGTCAGCGTGCCTGACTGCGGATCAGGAGGTCGGGGGTTCGAATCTCGGTTCGGGCATGGGTGTACTTTTTTTCTCTCTCTATCTATCCTGCCTTTGCCCCTTCCTTGTATGCATTTGTTGTGAATGGTTGCCTACCCTATAAACGGGTCCCTATGGCCTGTGTGTAGAGCAAAGTCGTATTTTCACCTTCATGGTGCTCTGATTAAAAACGAAAGACGCTCCCAATTAACTTAAATTCGCATAACCAAGGCATAGCGGGCTTGGCTTGCCCAAGTGTCATTAGTAACAACAACAACATACATAACGGTGCGGGTAAGCCCCGGACTGTACTTTAAATTTAACGGGTTTGCAATACTCGCCCATCACCAGCCCCAATACTTGGTCATCCACCCCCAGAGGTAACATTTCACTTGGAGGACATTGTGACCACGCCCAATTTTAACGTGCCCCAGCGGACTTCAATGGATACGACAGATGTTCTGTTAAGCCGAGGCAATGGTTAGCGCTCTTGCCTTCGGTTCGACAGTTCTTGGGTTCGAATCCCACATTGGGCATGGAAGTTTGTAATGATTCGGAATTCACCTTAAACGGTAGGTCCCAGTCTAATTAGCCCTCGTGTGCAAAAAATGACCGTTGAGCGACAAACAAATCGCCCATCACCAAGTGCCTCGTCATTTGAGCCCTGGTTAAGTGACGAAGTCATATCTGTGCTGGCACCCTCCTCTCCACATCAGAGGAAGGACTAGGGAAGTACGAGATGAACGTGGATTCACTCCCAACCCCACGGGGCTCCAGCAACTCAGTGAAAGAGCATGCGATATATAAATCTGTGTAATGCGAAGGAAAATGCGTTTTCCTTTTTGCTAAATTTTCCGGTTTTATAGTTAAACAACAAAATATTTTAATTCATTTCATTGTCGCTGTTTTGTTAACTTTAATAAATCCATTCATAGCAACTTTTTCATTTTATTGACAAATGGTTTTATAAAAAAAGAACGAAAAGAATGAAAAGGAAATTTTTATTCTCCTATCCACATGAACCAACACCCCATAAAGAGGTTTAGGGGGTGTTACATGAACTCATTTGTAGAAAATATATAACTGTGCTCATTACTGAAATTGTCTCCGATTTATTATCTCGTAAGGAATGAAATCATTTTTTTAGCAAGAATCCTCTTCATTTTATTTATTATTTTAAAACTTTTCTGGCATATTTTATCTGTTTCGCTTCTATTGTCTTCACATACAATATGTTATATTACTAAAGTTATTATGAGCTCCAGTGGCTCAGTAGCTTCACGCCGCTTCCCGTAAGCTCAGCAAAGTGAAGCATCATTTGCCGCGGGCAGTGGTTGGGAGGGTGACCACGGTGTACTCTCCTTCACTGGGTTGCTGGAACTCCGTGGGTTGGGGACGTGTCCACGTTCATCTGTG
>JAJQOW010001333.1:0-53787 GCA_037975125.1 Latrodectus hesperus | reverse complement strand
TTGGATGTCATAAAGACGTCCATGGTTAGATGTGAACTGGATGGTCTTCTATCGACTATATATGAACGTCGGATTGACATCCACGATGGATGAGTTTTGGATTATTAGCATTTGGATCTGTAATAGACGTAATTTATATGTCCATGATAGATGTAATTTGGACGTGCATGGTGGACGTACTTAAGACATTCATAAAGGATGTTATCCTGACATGTATTAAAAGTAGGTAATTAACTGCAATTGTAATTATTTATGTTTATTGCTTCCATAATTTTAAATTATCGTTTGCCTCACAGTCTACAGTCGTTTATTGCTACGTTAAGAAGTGTTTAACGAAGTAAGTTAAAAAATAATTGCTTTTCTTTTTAAATAACTTATTTTTATTCCAAAGAAGTCATAATAGAAATAAGGTTTAAAAACTGAGTAGTGTTATCTAAGTGTAGAAAACCATGTTTAAAGTGTTTTTTTACTTTAAAAAATTACATTCGTAACTATTTTAAATTAACGTTAAAAGGTAAATATTGCTTTTATTTATAAATTGTGCTTGATAGCAGAATGTAATAATTTTTTTATGTCATTAAATTTTAAAATTATTTTTAGGCTAAAATTGCAAACATTGCGATTAGGATGAAAATTGCTGGATGAAAATACCACAAAGTAATTTTCTTTAGTAAAAACCATTTTTTCTCTCCAAAATTACTTAAATTTATTATTATTTTGTCATACAAAGACTTATTTATTTATATCTTGATTTCAACAAGATAAAAATTAATCAATATTAGGATTTGATTCAAAGATTTAATGTTTAATTAAAATACTTTTTACTGTTGAATTAAAAATCTGAGTGTTTTTTTTATTGAATATCAAATTTTAAATCAATAATTCAAGATTTTGCCTACTTAGCTAGAAAAAATTATATTACCCAATTATTTTAATGTATGCTGGACTAATATTTCAAATGAAGAGCTATTAAAATGTATACTTGAAAATTAATTTTTGTATTTTGTAGTTAAATGGAAGATATGTTTATTTCCCATACCAGATTTGGAATTCTTACTTTTCTGGAGAACTTCTCTTGTTTACTAAAGGTTCTAGAATTTGAAGTAAGCATTTTTTTTATTTTAAGGAAAAATGATGTTTAAGATTATGTAAAATCATTTAGTATGAAATGTTTAAATCTTCAGTGATTAAGCATTTAGAATGTGACTGTGTGTGATCTGTGAATGTGATTTTCTATAATATTTTCTGTACACTTAATTTGGTAGCAAAATTTCCTACTTCCATAATGCTTGTGATGCTGGATATTTTTTATATTCTTATTTTGTATTATTTTGTTTAATACTCTTACATAAACTATCTGATCATAATATCTTCAAAATAAATTATTTTTTAATCACACTTTAAATATCAAAGTAATTTAGTATAAGAATGCTCATTTTCAGGAAAAAAATCATAAATTATAATAGCAAATGAAACTCTTAATACATTGATTTCATTTTCACTAAAGTTATTTTTAAGTCAATATAGTTAAAACCTTTTTGTATGAGAAGAATTTAGTTTATTGTAAAAAATGAAATTAGTAACTAACTGAAATTTCTGAAATTCAAACCATTTGCTTGCATGTGTATGCCCTGAAAGGAAGTTAAGAAGCATGCTCTCAGTGAAATTAAAAAGCAAAATGATTACGTAAACAGAGCAACGAACAGTTTCTGGAATGAATATTATATGTGTACTTCCATTCAAATTCTGTTGATTAATTTGATTTAATAAATGATTCTCTGATTTAGATTTAAACAGAAATATCAATATTCTTCTATTTTTAATTGTATTCCTTTAAAGTTATTTTGTAGTAGTTCACTTTTCTACAGACTTCAAAGACTTTACTGGCAAAAATAAGCTGAATGGCATCTACGTTTCACACAATAACCTGATTTTTAGTTCTATTAAATATGTCTTCTTTATTAATCTAATTTGAATATTATTAAAAAAGATGTACACATTTGATCACAGTAAACATCATTTATTTATTGAATATTGATTGGAAATTCATTTTTTCTATAGTGTTTCATATTCTGCTCTGCTTTGCATGAAAAATTGCTTATGATGGGCTGAACCTAGTTTCAAATAAATTGAATAAATAATTTGTTTTATAAATAGTTAGCTTTTTATATTTAAGATTTTAAATTTTTTTATTGTGTTATGCTTTAATTATTTTGGTTGATAAAGTTGAATTGTATTTTTAAGAGATAAAATGTACATCATTTATAAATTCTAAATTTTGTTTTCCTTTTCAGTTAAATGAGAATAACAAATTTATATACCTGAGGATGAGATTAAATTTAAAATAAGCAAATTTAAAAAAATTTAATTTTTCTATATTATTTATGCTTATTTGGAACTAATGTAGAGCAAAAGAAAATAAATCCTTTAAAGGATTAAAAACATGGCAATTTGTTTCTACTGAGTGCAAATTGTAAATAAATATATCATGTATTAAATTTTATTAAGAGTTTACTGTTGTAAAAATGTTTAATCAAAATATTTAATATATTCCTTAGTAAATAACATTTCTGTTTATATTTAGCACTAATATGTAAATTCAATTCTATATTTTATTATTTAAGTCTGTTCTTTTAATGGTAATGTTAAATTTTACCTATTAATCTAACTCTTGTTTTGCTAATTTGAAGATTCATTACAAATTTTAAACATTTTGTAATTTCAGTTATTTAATCAATTCCAAAGGGTAAAAGATTAAATAGTATATTTTTTCCAGAAATTAGTGCCTTAGGTTTAGCATATATGTAATGAAAAAGATAAACATTTCTAAAATTGATATTATGATATTTGACGTGCCATGTATCTAAACTGGACCAAAATGAGGCGTCTACTGGATTAGAGTACATCCACCTGATGTCATATCGACGTCTATTGGAAGAAATTGTGTTGTATTGCGCTGTTACTATATTATAGTTGATTTGATTTTGTATCGTTTAGATAATTATTTTATGTATATATATGCTTTATTAAATGTATAGGAATATATATTAGATTTAATTTTCTAAAACTTATGTGAATTTTATGCTGTAAATAATAATTATTATTATGACTACATAATGTATGGATGTTGCCAAAATTAATACAGTAATTTCAAATTTAAATTATAAAATATTTATATTTTTATTTGTTTTGTTTCAGTGCCACTTTTTAAGCTTGTCTGGGGGAACTTCTTCCGGGAATTGCACCATAAGCATCATTAAAAAAATTGATGGCCAATAAACTTGCACCTGAGTTCAGTTATTTTGGTGCTAGGGATAAGAAATCCTTTAATGGACTGAATATGAAGCAGTTAGTTTTAGGTAAGTGTAATGTTTGAATAAGCATGTCATTGAAAGTTTTCTTTTGTAGAAATGATGATAAAATACACTTTTTCATAAAAATATTTTTAAATGAAATATATTTATGTACGCGCTAATATATAAATTCAATTCTCTGTTTGATTACTTAAGCACTGTTTTCATTATAAAAGTAATGCACTGTTTTCATTATAAAAGTAATGTTCAATTCTATCTGATAATTAAAAGGTGTTTGTAACATACTTTAAACATTTTGTAATTTTAATTATTTAATCTAACACAAAGGTTACCATATTTACAAAGCTGATATTTCTCAGAAATCGAATTACTAAATATATGTTTAAAACATTTACTGAATTAAAATAAAAAATATTTCTAACAATGTTTTTATAAAGTTACTTAATGTCTTAAATTAGGGAAGGAAATTTTTGATATTTTTCTGATTAATTTACGCTGTTTTTTAATAATGAGATTTACATCCAATCAGTTTAATGTATTAATCAGATTGATAAGAAATAAATTAAATATTGATGAAAATTGTCTTCTGGATTTTTACTATTTTGTCTGAGGTTATTCATCTGAAAATGTTAATTGTTACTGCTAATTATTTTAAATGTACTTTATTTTCAGATGCTGTGTGGTGAACTCCACAGTATTCAAAGACAACAGATGGTGAAATAGAATTTATCAATGTAAGAATCAAACATTTCAGTTAATTAATATTTATGTATAATGTAAATAATCAGAATAAAAATTGTGTGCATTAAAAATAAATTCTATTAGTTTGTTATATTTTTCTTGAATTAATTAAGATTTACACTCTTGCTAGAATGTTTTCTTAAACAAATTTTAACATTTACAAAGGAAAATAATTCAGCTTTTAAGCAATGAAATAAGTAATTTTCAGAATTTTTGTCATAATAATTTGGAATATTCAATTGAGTGGAAAACTTTAATTAAATAAAAGTTTCTCTTTTATCTTTTACAAAAAAAGACATTGTTTAAATAATATCTAATTAGTTAAAATATTTGGCTGAGAAATAAGTTTCTCTTACTACAAAATTAATTAAAAAAATAAAGTATGAACAATAATTTGTCTGACATTAAAATAAAAAAAATTACACTGTACAAATAAAAATATCCTTGACTATTTTATTACTCTCTAGTTATAATAGTAATTCATTAATTTATGCATTCACCGGAAACTTCTTAGAAGTAATTTTTAACTTTTCCAAAGAAAAAAAAATAGCTTTATTTTAAACAATAAGAAACTAAATTTTCAAAAGGTTAACTATAAAATAATGAGCATAAAAATAATACTAATTTATCAATTGTGAGAATTGTATTACATTAACTAAACTTGAACAGTAAATCTGTCAAAAATCTAGGATATTTGACTGAAAATTAAGAAAAATGTGATGCTAAAGCAATTTCATAAGTAACAAGCTAATTAAAAATAATCTTCTTTGTCTAGTGGACAAAAATATATGAGCCACTAAGATAGATGAGGGATTATTTCAAAATCTACGCACATCTAGAATACATCCATAAAACTACCTAGTATAGAGCAGTGCGTATGAATACATCCAAATTTCGTCCATGAGCCATCCACTGGCAACGTCTCGTAGACGTATAGTGGACGTAAAATAGCTGGATATTTGACGTGCTATGGATCTAAACTGAACCAAAAAGAGACGTCTACTGGATTAAAGTACATCCCGTTGAGGATGTCATATCGACGTCTACTGGATGAAATTGTGTTGCTTGGGACTCATCTGCTTATTTCATAGACGATCGCAAACAGTGTCATTTTCTTCTGTTTGATATATTTAAAAGTTATTTTACATCCTCATTCATTATAATGTCAGTCATTTAAACATAAATACTTCTTACGTACAAATTACTGCTAAGTTCAGATTCAAAACGTCCTGAAAGGAAATTTTAGGTAACATTGAGTTTCATTGCCAACTTTCATGGGTGAGTGACTCATTTTCATTCAAATCGTTAATAAAATGTTCTTGTCTTGTTTCAGTTACGGTTGTTTCTTTAATAATGTTGCAGGTAAAATGATCTAGATATTGTTTTTTTTACAGCATAATTTGAAATTAGATTGACAAGTGTGTTAAGACTAGAATATCAATTTCATAAAACGATTTTAACCTATGGTTCTTGAATTTACATTATATTTTCATGCAAGAGCTGTAATACGAGAGTTGTATTAGGTGAAAGAAACTCCACATGAATCGCTTCAAAGACTCCTAAATTTAAACATCAGTAGTGTTGTTAAATATCCACAATTGTAATGATTGACGATCCCTCGATAAAACTAACCTAATTTCTAAACCGTGAAATAAAAAAAAATTGTAAAAAATTAAATGATAAAAATTAACGTAATCAAAATATGGAAAAAAAATTAGTTCGCAAAATATTTTTTGAAAAAAAAATTTTGTTCTTAAATAGGAATTAAAGTTATCATTATGTCTATGGGATCATGTTATGGCCATCCTCAACTCCAGAAAATCATTAATATAAATAATTAAATGTTCTTGAAACGAGCATCAACCGTAATATGTATAAAAATAAGGAAAAAAATTAATAGCATTATGTTTTTTTTTTTCAATTGTAATGCATTTTGAGATCTACACATATTTAAATAATAGGCTTTTTTTTTTAATTTTCGAAACAACTCTAACGCGGAATTCATAACAATGTAAAAATTATCTGGTGACAATTTATTGCATCAGTGATAGCAGAAACCCTCCATGAACCTGTTAAAAATTATAATTTCAACTTAATTTATTCTCAAGTATTAAAGGTTTACAAAATTTAATATAAATAAAAAATGAAATAAAAAAAATCTTAAAAGCGTTTTGCGATCATTTTGAATACATTTTTACAGTATGTGTATGACTAATGTACATGAAATTAATGTGTAAAGCTTAAGTGAGACATTTATATTAGAAATGTAAGTTTATTTTACGGAAAATATCTTCAGGGTGTTCCAAAAATGTAACAGCCTGAAGAAAGAATGCATCATGCGTTTGAGGTGATGATATATGAGGATTACTAGCATTGTTGCGCATTTGTACAACACAGGCAATTGTAGTACCGTTTCCAAGCACTACATAAAGGGAGAAGAGGTTGTCTATTTGAAGAAAGGCAATTGTTTTTCCGTTCGTTTTTTGAGTCAGATGCTTAATAATAGCTCTCTAAGAAGATATCGATCACCTTTCTAGCAAATATCTAAACTGGACAAAGGACAATATTAGCCATAAGGGTTGTGGATTATCCTTCAAAGAAATTTGTGAAATTTGTAGGACGAAACCAAAGGACTGATGCGTATCTGTAATCGCTTGATGCAGGAGGGAACGACGACCTAACGGGATGAAACACACCCACCTCATTCTACCACTGCAGTTGATGACATGTATATTGTGCGCATGGTAATGACGGATTGCTCAGCCATATCACTAACCATTGCATAACATATTTAGCGTGTTACGCATTATTCGGTGTTCACGCGTAGCGTAGTGGAATCTAGGCGCCGTAACCTGGTTGGCTAAAGCCTCGTTCTCATTATCGGATAGTAGTGAGTTCGAATTTCAGCTTAACCGAAGATCTGCCTTGTTTACTAAAGGCAGCTGGAGCACATTAAACATGTAATGGTCATAATGTCCTGCAAGTGAAAACCACTCCCTAACCAACCAGGTCATTGCGGCCAATGAAACAACATTGTCATTACAGAAGAATCTTGCATCTACCTTCAATATTGCGCTGATTGAATAGTCTGGAGACACCATGGTGAAAGACTGCTGAACTTTTGTGCTTTGCATCACCCTATTTATCTTGAAACCGATGTCATGGTTAGGGGTTGCTGCTGGATTTTACTCCAGTATTTATCTAGTACGCATTGTCTAGTAGCGCAAGACTTGACTTAATCATTATTAATTAAATATCTTATTATACCTTTCATATTATTTATTAATTATATTTTTAATAGCAATTAATGTAACGAATCTGAACATTTTTGGGATTTTTTTCTCTTGAGATATTATGCTTTTTATAGGCCCACTTTAAATGTCAAAAAGTTGGCATAATATATTTAATCAATGAAACAATTACAATGTGATGATGCTTAAGAGAGAGAGAGTGATATATATATATATATATATATATATATATATATATATATATATATATATATATATATATATATATATAAAATAAATATATAAAATATATAAATATAAAATAATATTATTTAAGAAATGTTAAGCGGATTTTATATTGTTTTGATTATGTTTTGCTTGTAAGTAGTACTATATATATATATATATATATATATATATATATATATATATATATATATATATATATATATATATATATGTTTGTGTGTGTGTGTGTGTGTGTGTGTATAAAGGGTAATGTGAAAATGTGAACAATAAATTTAATTGCACTTATTTTTAGAGTTACGATACAAAATGTGTGAGAGTATTGAATCTGGTGGCTATGAGCGATTTTTATTCCGTGTTCCAAATATGGTGCAATCATTTGTTTTCGTAATACAACAAATCAATGTAATATATATCAGTAAACCAAAATATACAATGATTATAAATATTTCATTGAGAATTCATTACAAGATAAACAACGAATGCTATTTTTCTTACCACTTATATAAAAGACAAGACATTTAAAGCCTGTTAAAAGCTTTAAGGTCACACACAATAAATTTAATACTGTATAAAAATAAAAACCCTAATTTCTAGTACTTTGTAAACCTTTTATTGTTTTCAATGTCTTCAAATATTATTATTTAATAAACAGGAATAAGTTTTAGCACAGCTCAGTATTACCTTTAATCTGTTCTCCTTTAGTGGTTGATTGTAGCTCTTCAGTAAAGAAAACTGCTTTTGTTAAAATAGATGGTTCTATAA
This sequence comes from Latrodectus hesperus, assembly GCA_037975125.1. NCBI lineage: Eukaryota > Metazoa > Arthropoda > Arachnida > Araneae > Theridiidae > Latrodectus > Latrodectus hesperus. Next base: position 45,491 of record JAJQOW010001333.1, on the reverse strand, counting down.
TTATATTTCCCCTCAACCTCTCAATGCAATTAAGACCAAGACTTATTGCGGACATTTCCAGTGTTTCAAGGCGTTTGATGTAACTTTTCCTCCCCTGCTACAGAGTACAGATGATGTATTATTTTGTTGATAAATATGTGATACTAAACACTGCAAAAGTTCTGCATTGCTTACAAATAAATGGTAAGTCTCCGTGAATTTTCTTGAAAATTTTGAAATAACTCACAAATGAAGGAATAAATCTATATATAATGAGAGTATTCTTTCCCTTTGATGCTTTGACGGTATTTCGTTCTCTCGTCTCAGATTCTTACATTCTGAGCTTGCAATCAGGAATTTCTAAATTCCATTTCTCATCAGTAAATAAAAAAGATCTTAAATCAGTCTTCGTTCTAAGTTATTTCCTATAATGCTTACTCTCGCTATCTCATTTATATCCGAGAATAAGAACTGAAGGGTTTTCAACTTTGCATCATACTGAAATTCCCCAAATCGGCATTGTTTTTCCCAGTATTACAATTAATTTTTCTGTACTTTTAGTCTTATTCCTATAATTAATGTGTTTACTTGATGATTTTTTAAATTTATACTGACTTTGAAACTTTGCTTTTCTCTCTGGATTGGTAGATTTGTAGTGTCCTTCCGGGATTTACTTTTCTGTAATTACCACTTTCTTTTAAACAATTGATATAACAATTTCACATCTTTTTATTGTTTTAAGAGAGGTCTTCTACAATACACTTTTGAACTTAAGTGCTAGAGTTTTCCTTTTTCGGAATCAGTTAATCTTTTTATAAGTGATTCTAGATAAAACATAGTAATTTTTTCAAAAATTCTCTAGTGTTCTTGTAACTTATTTTTACTGTTTCTAAAACATTATCTCTCTTCTTCATTCTAAAGCATTTTCGTGTGCTGATTGCGTGGACGCTAATGTGTTGCATTGTTTTGCTATTCACTTATTTAAATATTACTTTCTATCGTATATTTTCCTTCAGATTATTTCTTTAGTGCGTTTAAAAATTACAACATGATTTTGTGTTATTTATTTTTATCAAACGATAATTTTGGAAACCGGTAGTTTTTAAATCATCTGAATTTTTAAACATTAAGTTGAATAAAGATTGAAGAAAATGAAAATGTACGAAATGACTCTGTGAGTATAATTTTATTCTAAGTATGTATTATTGGTCTGAGCACAACGATCCCACTAAATAACGATCTGAAGGATTCCTTGTTTCCAGAATTCCATATGGTCATGACGAGACCCATTCTTTCACGGCATCCTCGAGTTCATCCTCCGAGTTAAACCACTTCTCTTTTCGATGTTTTTTCAGATTACCAAAAATATGGAAATTGCAAGATGACGTGTCAGGTCTGAAGGGCGGATGATGCAGCTGCTCCCACTTGAATTTGGATATTTTCACGTGTGTGATTTTTTTAAACGTGTGGACACGCGTTATCATGGAACAGAATCACACCCTCCGTAAGCTGCCCTGGATTTTTTGTTCCTGATGGATCTGCGTAGGGGTCGGAATTTCGCACCGTAGATATTAGAGTTAATGGTTTTTCTGTTTAACGTCATCCTGTCCACACATGTGCTGCCACCTCAAGTGGGCGGCGCTGTTGAAAAGAGCCTCTGCTCTTTCCTGTGCATGCTCCTATCCACGACGAAGGCTCTTATCGCATCCCTAGATGCATCGCTACATTCTCCCATAGCGACGTAAGCAAACATGTTAACGGTTACGTTGTTACGAAGTTTCGTACCTTTTCATCTGAAACCCTTGTACTTAAGATTTTTTGTAATTCTTCCTCACACTATATAGCAAAATCAGTTTTATCATCTTTTTTTACAAATGATATGTATCTATAATGACACGTAATTCTTATAGGACGAAAACGTGAAAAATGGAAAATACTTTCAAGTTCCTTTCATTGCTATAACAATTACTTTACTTTTTTCCCCTTTTTATGAAACATGTTATTACAATATTTCTGTTTTATAAACATGATATTTCATGCTCTGATAATGAGGATTATAAAAAATATCATAATTAAATTCCTTTAAAAATATTTCTATTCGCAATGAATTCAAGCAGAAACAGAAATTATTACTTGGTGTCAAGGAAAAATATGTTTAAAATTGTAGAGGTTAAAATCAAAGAGGACGGAAAAAGGTTGTAAAACTGCTTACCACTGCTTAAGCGTATTATTAAGTAACATTATTATTTATTTACTAAGAATTTTATTTTCTATATAATGTGCTATTTTTCCTTTTCCTGCTAATAAAATATATTCTCAGATTATTTTATAATATTAATGACAGAATAAAGTAAAGTGCTATTACAGGACAGATTTGTTTAATCAAATGAAAAATACTTGTGTGAATTACAAACTTTTTCCAAACGGTACCATTAATCAAAATGTTGAAACGTGTTATCAAGTCATCTTCAATAGCAATCGTATTTATAGAGACGAATTTCTAAGTTTAAGAGGTTTTAAAAGAATAGAAATTAGAACCAAGATATTTCATGATAAGTGTCTGTGTTTAACAAATATTTAGTTAGTTTGTCAAAATTTAACGTGTTTATGTGATAAACAAATATTTAGTTTGTCAAAATTTAAAATGTTATTTTCACACAGCGCGCGCGCACACACACACGCACACACACATATCCTTGTAAAGTTTAATTTGCAATGTGGCAGGCTTCCTGTAATGTATCTCTCGCTAGAAAGTTGGCGTACCTTACAACAACGCATTTCATATAAATAATTAGTTTTTGTTTCTTTAATGATTATTAAAAAGAAGTCTACTTATTGTACTTTACTCTTTACACCAAGACATTTTACACTGAACCTCTGCTACAAGTACTTATCTTGTACTATTTTAAGTACTTATCTTGTAATTTAACATTAATTAATAGTATTAATAAAGTTTATTCAATCTTTCTTTACTCATTGTTAATTAAATAATTTTAACTCTTTTCATAGTGTTGTATGACTATAATTACTATGAGTGTCAGAAGAACTTAAGATTTAAAGAATTTGGGAGGTGAGAAGTCAATGAAGAAAAATTCTATTATATATATAAGAAGACATTAATTACTTTAACTTAAAACTTTCGAGAGTAGATTTTTATAATTTGAAATTTTCGTTAAAAACTTTTAATAGGAAAAACTTTTAATGTACAATTATACCATTCAACTATTGCGTTTTCAACTCTACAAAAATTCAGTAATGGAAAGATTTCAATTTATGACATCTGGTAATCTAGTATTCTATTATTTCAAACGAATTAATTAAAATTATATGACTAGTAATAAGTATTTTTCTAAAATTTTCTCAGAAATTGCTTTTCAATTAATTTGCTTTTTCTGGAACTAATAAAAGTAAATAAATCTTGTGTAATATTTTTGTTTATATTTACGGCAACGGGTCCCTCTTCTTCCTACGTTGCTATTGCATAATTTTCTAAATGCTTTTTAAAAATTTTTTTTGATTTATGAAAAAATATTGTTTTTACCCCTTTTACAGTACTTGCCTTCGGTTCAACAGTTTAGGGTTCGATTCCCTCCTCAGAAGTACTGTGGATGTTTGTAGTGGTTCGGAATTTATTTTGAATTGCAGGTCTCGGTTTAATTATCCCTCGTGTGCAAGAAGTGGCTAATGAAAGACAAACAAACCATAAGAACCTCTTCGGCGAATCCTTTTCCTCAGTATTACTGCTTAGAAATGCATTGGAAATTGTACTTCGAATCTGACGAGAGTTTTCAAGAAGCATATCTTATTAGAGTTGCTTTTGTCCGACCTATGCATTAAACTTCATTTCATGATGCGAAACATCATTTTAAAAGGTGGTTATTTATAAGATATTCACTTTTATGAGTTAAGATGTAGAACTTCACTTTTTCATTGTTAACTGCAACTTCAGTAAGGAGATATATGTTTTTAATTCCTTAGATTTTTATTTATTTCAGATGCCGTATATAAAAATATCTAATGCAAGCTCAACTTCTGTTTTCAATGTTTTAACTTAATTCTTGTGTTTTCAGTTTATATTAGATTATACATTTCAAAACATACACAATTCAGTCACACTAATGTGACCACTATGTGCTTTCGATGTCAACGTTAAATAGCCAATCACAGAAGGAAGGTGAAAGCACAGTGTAGTTGAAGAATAAAAAGGGTTTGTGAGAGCTTCGGAAAACATAATAATTGTTGGCGTAATGCAAATGAAAAGGAGTGATTTATCCGTTGTCAAAAAGGGCATGATCATTAGCTTTCGGGTCAAAGGTGCAAACATTTCCGAAACGGTTAAGTTTGTGAGTTATTTGCGTGCTGTCATGGTAAAAGTATACCGTGTACGGTATACTTTCACCATGAAATGGAACTGTCCAAAATCAGCGACGTGGCAAATGGGGTGCTCCAAGGGCCATAAATGACTGAGGTGAATGACAACGGAGTAGATTTGTTCAAGCGAATAGATATGCTACCGCTAAGCAACTGAATGCCTTGATGAACCAAGGGGATACCAAAAGTGTCTTCCCAAACTACCTTTCAGTGAACATTGTTATATCTGAGCTTTCGAAGCAAACGCCTGGTTCATGCATCTATGTTGACTGGTGTTCATCGGTGACGAAGGCTGATATTTGCAAGCGAGTACCGCAACTGGATGTCCACTGAATGGCGACAGATAGCTTTTTTTGATAGATTACAGATTTACGTTGGCGTATACGACGTGAAACCCCTGAAAGCAAACATCTTACAACCATTTCAGGAAAAGTTCATGGTGGAGCATTATGGTCTGGGAAATGTTTTCTTGACATTTACTCATAATTGTGGAAGGTACGAAGAATCAATGGAGGGACTCATAGGTTCTTGCAAATCATGTCCACCCCTACATCCTTGATTTGCTCTAGTGTTACAAGATTCTTGCTGTATGTCGTATCAACGAGTCAAATCTTTGACATGATGACCGCCCACAGTTTGTTTTTTGTTTGATGACCACAGTTTTAAGTTTTTTGATAACTTTTGTTTCCTTTGAAAACACATACTTAAAATTTGACAATCAATATTGTTACCTATAGTGAGAAGTATATTCAAATTCATATTTCACGTGATGAATGTATGAAATTAGTAAACATATAAATGCTTTATCAGAAATGTTTACCGTGAAGTTGTTTCTAAAAATTAAGAAATCAACGTGTTGATAAAACTTTTAAAAATATCATGGCAGAAAAAATTTCTTTTTTTATTCAACGTGGATTTATTATGAAGTACGTGTACTTTTAAATCCATAAAAAATTCAAAGAGAACTTGAATTATCATTATAAAATGTTTTCCCATAATTATGTTGTAATATTGCTAAAAATCTATTAAACAGTTGCTTGGCAATAAGAAATATAGAACGCATTTACTGTTACTTATGTAATTTAGAAATAATTAATAGTTTACATTATATTTAGTGAATTAGGAATTATATTTAGATATTAGGTTTCAAAATTTATTCACGTCATATTTTGTAAACGTAAGTACTAAATGTTATGCACTGCTTCTAAATTATTTTTTGAAAATTAAATTTTTACGGATTTAAGATGTTATAATTCAGTTTCAAGTATTTATTATAACATTCAGTTTCAAGTATATGTCAAGCATATATTGAGTATATATCAAGTACATATTGAGTATATACCAAGTATATATTGAGAATATAACAAGTATATAGTTGGCTAGTGGTCAAAACAAGCTAACGTGAGATAAAAGAGTTAATCTAAAATTTTTTTAATAAATATTTTGTTACAACTAAACATAACTTTTATATATTACTTACACATTAATTCAGGTCAAGACTGGATATACATATAACTAGTCTTGACCTGAACTACTGTGTAAGACTACAAAGTTTAAAATGAAAGTAAAAAAAAATCTTAATAAATGATTTTCTATAAGACATTGATTGATGAAATGCAGCTAGGAATGATAGGTATTATGACAACAGTTAGGTTTAGAAATTAGATGGGTAATTTTAAGAAATTTATTGAATAATTGATGGAAATATCAAAAAAATGTGAAGCAAATATATATGTATATAATATATATATATATATATATATATATATATATATATATATATATATATATATATATATATAGAGAGAGAGAGAGAGAGAGAGAGAGAGAAAGAGATGCTTTTAACCCTCGTTATGTATTGGAGATGTCTTTGTCACCAACCAAAAAAAATGATAAAAATAAATAAATAAAATTTTTAATAAACAATTTTAAATCATTTCCCTGTGATAACTCTTATTTCAAGCTTTTCTTCAGCCTAGATCTTTTATACACTGAACAAGGTGAATTAGTCTGGGGTTATGATCAAACTGCCGGATAACAATCATTCTTCGCGCTCCTTAATTAAACATAAACTGAATGAGCATTCATAAGTGAATAATGCCACTCTTTTATATGGCATCTCACTGTCATTGGGTTAGAGGAGAGATATCGAAGGTCTTTTTTTCTTATTTATTTTAAGATCTAAATACCTGGTCAGTAAATCTTAATAAACTTGTTAATTTTTAATTAGTATGAATTCACTGTTAATAGTGCAATATTTCCGCATTTTTTGCTACACCAACACTACAAAAAATATATAAAAAATAGAGAATAGTATATATTTCCCACTGTTTCCTGTATGGTTTGAACTCTTTGATTCCAAATCTGAATTGTAACTATATTTTCGAAAATGCACACCTAATACTAGACTAAGATTTACTTTCAATTCTAGTTATTTCAAACATTTAATAAGTCAGGCAATTTATTTGTCTGATTTTTTTTTACTATTTCACAAAAACAACCTAGTGTTTTTGCACTGACATACTAAAAAAGAAGAGGTTTAATTCTCTGGTTGGCTTGTCAGTAAATAGAATCGATAAAAGTAAGTATCAATACACTTTGGATTAAAACTTAGGGGATTCTACGTCAGGGGCATCCTACTTAATTTTCAACATACATATGTTAACTGTCATTGTCAATAATTTAGTTTAACAGATTGGGCAAGGCATAAGTTCGAGGTGGTTTGTTATGACGAGTGTTCATTTTATTTCATTGTATAAATCCTATTTTTAAAATATTAAGTTTACTGAATTCCAACAAATTTTTTGAAAGCTTTTATTTTGAAATACAAATTGTTCCGTTATTTTTCTTATTTTAAGAGATTATATTGTGCATTATCATTTATGCCATATAAAATGATAGTTGTATATATTGTGTTATTTAAAAAGAAATTTAATTAAATTCTCATGCTGGGTATTTAAATTATTATATTAGTTCCTCAAAGGATTAATGATATGAATTTTGATTATTTAAAACTTCTGGTACTTTTCAAATGAAGCATGATGTCACAATTATATTCCATTTTAATCTTGACAAGGCTGAAATATCTTTGTTAAATTTCCATTAACTTAAAAAATTATTACTAATTATTGTTATTTTCTTTATTCCAGACGATTGTACAAACTTCAAACTTATTCAAAGATCTATTTTTATGTTATACAGTTAGCCCCAAAAAATTATTTATTATAAATCCTAATTGTTATTGATAAAGTATTGAAACATGCACGTGGGCTAGCAAAATTTTTAATTGATGAGTTCATAAATTTGCACTCATCTTAAAATCAATTATAATTCTTAAATTGTAGATAATATTCAGTTACGGTGGTTTAGGTTAGGAAATCATATTGCGTAAATTAATTAAAACAAAAGCCATAAAAATCTATATCAAAATATTATGTGTTATATTACTCTATTTCAACTTTTATTCTAGCTAATTATTATTTATTTGACTCACATAAACAAAGTATTGGTGAAATTAAAAATGTAAATCAATAAAATATGATTCTTTGAATCATTATTGCAATTAGAGTTCAATCTACAATTTTATTTAATTCACAACTGGCTAAATTACATTTGGTCATTCCATATGACTCCAGAACATGCAGCTCTACATACTGCTGCCGAATGCCAAGCAGGATTGCAGGTAAAAAACCCCATTTTGTTTTACATTATATTGGTAACTTTTAAAGTCATATATCTACAGTACACCTTTTCTATATTTCAAACATATCTGTATATCTCTGTGTAAGCACATGTATGGTATATAAATACACTGAGTGTCCACAGTAAAGTCTAAAGACGATTTGTTTGTCTCAATTAATTATCAAGGAAATATACTTTCAATTGAAAAAAAAAGACATAAATGATGTAAAAATTCAATTGAAACATGCATTTTTATAAGAAATAATCAAAATTTTGAGACGGATTTCAAGAGCCTATAATGTCATTTAGAGAAACTTTCTTCACCTATCAACATTTGGTGTTTATTATTATATTTTTTTCCAAATGGAAAATTCATAAGTAAAATTTAATGGTTAAAAAAAATCTATCAAGTGTGGAATACTATAAAAGGGGAGACGGCAAATTTAAACAAATTAAATTCATTATTTATATAAAAGCTCGATTGCATGTTCTTTGCAATCGCTTCTATATATATTTTTATTTAAAATTTATTAGTTCTTAAAACATTAACAAATATTCACTTGCTTATTACAAGAGTATTTATACGAGGGTTACTCTGAAATTTTTGAGATACAACTAGGTTTTTAAAGTTATACTTACAAAATTTTAGGTGTGTTCAAAGTAGTCTCCTCCAGCTTCAATGCACTTTTGTAGACGAATTTTCCACAGATTAAATGTCTCAAGCCATTCATTTCTTCGAATAGATGAAGAAAATGCATTTATAGCCACATCAATCTCTTTTGAATGAAAACGACGTCCACGTAAGTTCTTTTTTAGATTAAAGAATAACCAAAAGTCGCACATAACTAGTTCAGGTGAATACGGCGGATTTTCAATCATTTTAATTTGTTTTTGTTTAAGAAACTCAACTGTTAATCCGGCTGCATGTGAAGATGCACTGTCATGGTGAAGCATTAGTCCCCTAACATTCAGTTCTTGTAGAATTTCTGGAAGACATTTAGTGGTATACCAGTTTGCTGCTACTTTCTTCTGTCCTTCCAACTTGATGGCTTTGACCAATCCCGTACTTCTGAAGAAAACGGCATACATCACTTTTATCAGTGCGCGTTGTTTTTTCACCATCGTCGGCATGGGATCATCTTCAAAGACCCATACTTTGTTTTCTTTACGTGTTGGAACGTCAAAAAACGGTATGTATGTTTCATCACCTGTTACAATTTTAGAAATGATGCGGTGGCCAACATCATTCAGCATATTAAGGGTTTCTTTACTGATTCAAACACGCTCCTCTTTTTGATGCTCAGTTAGATTATGGGGAACCCAACGGCAAACTACTTTTTTCATATGTAATTCTTCATGAATGATTTTGTGTATGGCTGCGGATCCAATGTTAAGTTCCTTCTGTATCATTTGATAGGTACAGCGATTATCATCCATTAACATTTTTCGTATGGCAGACACATTATCCGGGATTACTGCCGACGGCGGCCTTCCTGGGTGTTCTTCTTCCTGAAGAAAATTGCGACCTCTTCTAAATTCTCTAAGCCACCTGAATACAGTAGCACGAGCTGGAGATTCATCACCAAATGCTAATTGCAACCGTTGAACGCATTCTTCTTGATTTAATCCTGTTTGAAATCATAGCGCGAAAATGTTCTCGCGTCAACTCCATAATCTCTTCTGTTTAAAATTTATTCCACGCTAAACAAGTTGAAGTAAGTCAGTAAAAAATCGTCTTCTGTGTTAAGATACTTTGTACTTTAAAATTAAACCGTTATTTTTATTTTGTAAATTCCCGTCAGCGCGTATCTCAAAAATTTCAGAGTAACCCTCGAATATTATGAGAGAATCGAGAATTTAATAATAAACATATTATTGTGAGTGTAATAAATTATTTGCAATATTTAAATAATTTCTTGTAATTTTAACAGCTTTTTCCTTTCTTTATAGAAACCGTAGATGCACCGTAGGCGTAGTATTATTCAATTAAGTGAAATTCCCATTATAGTTTTAACATCCACCTATTTACTCTTTTGACGATTGCATGCACCATTAGAAAATAAAGACAGTTTATTTTGAAATTGAACATAGTCATATATGTATTTCATCAATATACAAAATATCCTTTAAAAATGACTATCTGACTTCAAATCATTTTTAGATGCCTGGTTGAAGAAAAATATTTAAATAATTTACTCACTCTCATAAAATTTCAACTCATATGCATTTTTCTCTATACTGTATTTGTAGGTTTATTAAAATATAGAAACGAATTTTTTTTTTAAATCAATGTACATTTTCTAATTTTCTTTTTAGAGAGTTTCTGTAAAAATATGAAAATAAAATTAGAAAATTATACATACACATTTATATAAAATGATAAAATTAATTGAAATAAAAAAATGTAAAACTAAGAATTACAAGCAATTTATACTGGAGTGGAATATTATATTTGTCCTCCCATGTAATCAAAACGAAATGGAATATATACCGGGTGGCCATAATTAAAGTGACAGTGCTCACAGTGTTCTGTAGCCCGATCTATTTAACGAGAATGGCGCCACATTTTGGAGGAAGATTAAACAAGACGGGAGACAAAGGATTCCGCAAAAAAAAAACAAATTAGTTCCAAAAGGCACCGCTAGGGGAATATTTGGTGCTGTGTAATACAAAATAGAGTATTAACAAATGCAAATCTCAATACGGAAATTAACTTTTATTTTTCATTCAAATGAGGTTCCATGTGGCTGCCGTTATTGTGGATAACATATTCCATTCTGTGCACAGTATGCACAACAGCAGAAATAACATGTCAGCAGTAATCTACCTTACAGTCCGTGATATGATATCCTTCAACATAGCTATGTCGTGCACCACTCCTTGATAGACCTTGGACTTAATGTAACCCCAGAGCCAGAAGTCGCATGGGGTAAGATCAGGCAACCGAGGTGGCCATGCAGTTGGAAAGTAGCGGCTAATGACTCTTTCTGTTGTGAATTTCTGTCGTAGCATCTGTTGCACCCGTACAGCAACGTGTGGAGGGGCTCCAACTTGCATGAAAATGATTTCCTCCAGGCATTTTCTTTGCTGAAGTGCCGGAAAGACGAAGCTGTTCAACATGTGGCGATATTTTTCTTCGGTAACAGAACAGGTTTCCGGTAATGTCGAAGTAATGCTCTCATAGAAGAATGGACCTACGATAAATTCCGCTGTGAACCCACACCAAACAGTTACCTGTGGTGAATGTAAGGGAACAACTGTGATTGCATGTGGTGATTTGTCATCCCAAATTCGGCAGTTCTGGGTATTCACAGTTCCATTCAGGTAAAAGTGGGCCTCGTCTCCCAATAAGATTTTCCACGACCAAGTATCATCCACCTCCATTCTGGCAAGAAAGGTGAGAGCAAAAGTCATGGTCGGGGTACAGTAACTCCTGAATAAAGCTGATCTTGTACGGATTGAATTTTATATTATTTCGTAAGATTTTCCATACCGTACTGTAAGGCATATCCATATTTCCTACTACTCCACGAGCGCTAGAGGTGGCAGCAATATTGTCTGATCCTCTTTCGTCAATCGCCGTGGCAACTGCTTCGATTGTATCATGTGGTACAGGTTTTCGTCCACTGCCTGACTGAACCTTCAGAGAACCTGTTTTCTCAAACGTCGCAACCATTGCTTTTAGCCCATTAACTGACACACTTTTACGCATTTTTTTTGAGCGTTCTAAAAGCACGAAGAGCGGCTGACGTGTTGCACTGGTTGAGGTAAAATAATTTGACAAGTAACGCACGCTCGACTAAAGGAGACATTGCGCATAAACTTTCAATCCGATTGATTCGAAACGTAACACATTGCCTTTTAAAACCCAAGCAACTGGCACTGTGCCAATGGATGTAATGTGAAATTTGAAAAAAGAACTTCTTCTTCTGCTCAGCATTCGTGATATTGCAGATCAAGAGACTTTATCGGTGTTTATGTAGATTTAACGCTTTTTTAAAAGTGTTGCCATATTGCACTTGAACTACATCAGAAAATGTGCATAATAAAAAGTAATTTTATTCTGTATTAATTTGCATTTGTTAACACATTTTTTTCTATTGCACAGCGCCAAATATTCACCTAGCGGAAACTTTTGGAACTAATTTGCTTTTTTGCGGAATTTTTCGTCTCCCGTCTTGTTTAATCTTCCTCCAAAATGTGGTGCCATTTTCGCAAATAGAACGCGCTACAGAACACTATGAGCACTGTCAGTTTAATTATGGCCACCCAGTATATATATATATATATATATATATATATATGTACTCAACAATATTCTTTTTGAGGATTATGTTTCCAATGACCAATGACAAGATTGTCGACTACAATAAATGTTATCTGCAAATTATTATTATTACGATTTCTTTAATTCTTAAATTTCTGGAAAGTGCACAAGACATACTTTTTAAGTGAAAAACATAACTAGGATAGAATTCACTAGTAAATTAACAAATAAGGATTCACTTAGGAAAAATAGAGTTTAAAAGTTAAATTTTGTCTATTTCTATTTATTGTAGAATTATAGAATTTTTTTAATAAGATACACAAAAATAGCTTAACAAGATATCGACTCAAAGCGTCACATAATTTAAAATTTTTTAAATTTGACTGTGGTATTTCTTTTGAAAAAAGCAAGCATAAAATAGGAGTAATTAGATCATCTTTTTCCTCAGGTGCATATGGTCTATGGAGCAATTATTGAAGGACTGATAACATTGATTAGCAGGGTTGTAGCACTAGAATCTTCATATTGGAATCCAGAATTAACAATATCAGGAAACGCAATTGTCACAACAATCTTTGTTTTAGCTTGTAAATATGAATCATTAAGATGATTAAAAAACTTGTCATAAATTGTATAAACAATGTTCAGTAATTTGAGTTTCCGATACGAAGCAACCTTTGTGAGCAAATGTCGAAATACTTATTGAGTTTTTGCGATAACATTAATATAAAGGATTATATTATTAATTCCTAAATTGACTCGATCAATAGAAGTCCATTGATAACCTAATTGATAATTAAATAACCTAAAAAATAGTTTGTGAAATATTATATTTATTTCAGAAGGTGAAGTTTTCCCCTGCTAGGAGGAATCCAAAATTCCCTACAAGAGAATTTTGAATCACTATAGACTATCTGAATTATCATCAATCGCAAATCTTTCATCTACCATTAAGAGAAGTAGCTCTTTATGACAAAAATTTACAATTTACTAAATGAGATGAAACGTGTAAGTTATCAAACATGCAAAATAAATGGAATCCAGTGTCCAACTAGCCTCAGCTACTTATGAAATAAGTGTTCATGAATGAAATTTATTAATTAGCGAAACATAATGTGTAATATTAGTATGAAAACAAAAAGCAATTTTTCGAATTACATTTTTGTAATTCAATATCCAGAGGTTAATTTTTAAATAAAGCAAATATAATTCAATATACAGGGTTAGCAAGAAATAAGTTTCCCACTTAAGAGGGCTGTAGAATACGTTCTATTTGTCCAAATGAGATAAAATTTGAACTACAGATAAATCAAATAATGCGCTTGACATTTATTGAAAAAAACCAATAGTACATAATTTCGCCGAAAGATGGCGCTGTAATACTAATGGTACTTATTTGCATATACTGAAAATATGAAAAGTCATTTGCTTTACAGCGCATGCTTATAAGCATTATCTTTGGGTAAAAAGAAGGTGGATTCTGAACGAGCATTAGTTACTTCTCTGCACATCATACCTTCTTTGTAAGAAAAAGCGCTACTTGTAAAATTGTTCTACCAGAACCAGCAGAACTCCGTTGCAGCTGTAAAAGAATTTCACCGCATGAAGCAGATATGAAGAGGTCCAATGTCTCTATGTGTGTTACGCAAGATGATGCAGAAATTTGAAAGAACTGGACAACTTGCAATTCTTCCCGGTAGAGGACGAAAACCAATCCAGTCTTCTAGCGTCAAAAATAGGGCTACCGCGGTTGTTGAAGCCAGCAGTCAGTCGCCGGATGGTAATGTGAGTGTGCCAGTTGTTTCCCGTGTATTGGATATGCCGTATTCCACTGTACGAAAAGTCTTACGGTGGATTTTTCATTTTTATCCCTACAAAATCAAGCCTCTGCTCTTGTTGCAAGACGGGGACTTAGAGGTTCGTATAACTTTTGGACTTCAGTTCCTTGCTCGAATGGTGGTTGACGTCACTTGGCCATGGAATATTCTGTGGACTGATGAAGCCCACTTTCAACTTAATGGGCAAGTCAACACCCACAATTGTCGAATTTGGGCAGCGGAAAACCCTCGCGCTATCCAGAAAATCCCCTTGCATCCTGAAAAAGTGACAGTATGGTGTGGTTTTGCGGCTACTTTTGTGATTGGGCCGTATTTTTTTGAAGAGATAACTGCAAATGAAATCAAAACCTGTTCGATCACAGGACAACGGTACCAAGATATGCTGAGGGATTTTGTAATCCCACAACTTCAGCAGCGTGGATGCTTTCAGGACATCATTTTCATCAAGGATGGCGCACCTTCTCATATTGATCGTCGTGTAAAGCAACTGCTAACACAGCATTTTACCGAGGCACGGGTTATCAGCCGTCATTTCCCTACGGCATGGCCTCCTCGTTCGCCGGATATCACCCCCTGCGACATTTGGTTGTGGGTTTTTTTTAAGGACAATGACTACCGTAAAAGGCCAGCATCTGTACCAGATCTGAAGGACAGCATTCGGCGCCATATCCTTGATATTCCGACAGACTCACTCAGACCTGTTGTGGAAAAGAGGGTTCTGCGATTAGAGCACATTGTTGAAAATGAAGGGGGGCATATTGAACAGTTGTAATGCTACTCTTTTATAATTATTATTTAACATTTATAAAGCATATAAAATGTTTTATGTGTATTACAGCGCCATCTATCGGCGAAATTTTGTACTAATTTTTTTTTTACTAAATGTCAAGCGCATCATTTGAATTATCTGTAGTTCAAATTTTATCTCATTTGGACAAATAGAACGTTTTCTACAGCCCTCTGAAGTGGGAAACTTATTTCTTGCTAACCCTGTATTTAATTTAAATAGCTTCAACTCAAACAATAAAAAAAGATAAAAATGCCAGGAGAATTTTAACATTTCTAACACAGAAATAATTTTCAGATGAAACTTTCACTTTTCATGTTTATTTGGTAGTATTATTTTTCATTTTTAAAAATGCTATAAAATTATAAACTTTCAAATTATTGGATTTGCGAAATACTGAGATTTGAAGCAAACGGTTTAAAAATATTCCAGGAAAATACATAAAGCAAGAGGGAATTTGTACATGTTTACCGAAATTCAATAATCTTTATCATTTAAATTTAGAATAAACTTAACCACTAAAAAATGTAAGTAAATCGAAGATTGTGTGAATTTTTTTCATTTACAAATGTTACTGCACAATTTTTCATTGAATTTATAATCTTGTCTAAAGCACACTTGTGTAGCCAAAATAATTTTCAATGACAACACAATGAAATCGTTTATTAATTTCATTAAAATTGTCTTCATTTGTAATGAAGTTATTGGAAGGAAGGATAAAATTTTTTTAATAAGAATGATAAAAAAGAACCCAATGTAGATAATGGCCTTGACTTAAAGAAACTTTAAAGTTTCTTAAGTTTTAAACATGGTTAATATGTAAAAACATAATAAATTATCTTTTAAAACATAATTCATACATAAAACATAATCCGTGCGTTGCTGCTTTCAAGCAGGAAAATAATATTTGCACCTGTGAGACTAGTATTACATCCAATTAATATTCTTTGACTTGAATCTAAATTAAAATATTAATTTCAATTTATAATAGTAATTTTTTAAAGAATAAAATAGTTGAGTTCCAGTTAAAGTATATTGAAATAAATAAAAATTTTGACTTGAAGTTAAAACAATTGTTATGAAAAACCTGAATTGATCAGATTTACCGCTTGAAAAAAAATATACCATGCGCATGTTTTTTTATTTACCTATAAAATTAATTTTAGAATTATAAATTTTCATATTATTGGGGTAAATATTCTTAAGCATACATTAAAAGAAAGAACTAATTGATATTATGTATTTTCAAAAAACATTTGAGTTAAAGGAAGAAATTATAAATACAAAATCAGAAATATATTTTTAATAAAAAATGCAGTTTTTCGTCTTTAGAGAATTGTAAGAAATGTTACAGTCTAATAATTTTTTTTAAAGAGAATTAATTTCTATTTTCATTAATCACTATCAAACAAAATTAAAGATAATTTGAAATTAATAAAATTTTCTTTAACCAGAATATTTCGTTACCAATAAAAAGCAATTTATGAGAAAATTTTTTTTAAGAATGATTAAAATATAACGAATTTTGGGTATAAAAATTTATTTATTAACTCGCACTATGTCTCTAAAATTAATATTAGGTTATACTCTTTCTACAAAAATTTGTTCCTTTGATAGTAAAAAATTAATATTACCATTTCTTCCTACTTCCAAACAAATATTGATCTAAGCTTAATGTTGCTAGTTCTGAGGAAATGATTTTAAATTCAAATATATTTAAGTTTTTCCTTTTGTTATAATTACTTCCAATTAAAAATGTTTGTGATTTGGTTAGAGATATTAATAACTTTATCTCATAATAAAGTAAACTCACAAAATGAGGCTTAAGCTTTCAACCTTTTCCAGGAAGAGTAAAGAAAATCTCATTCAGTACTTTGATGATTCAAATTTAACTCAACAGAACATAACGAAATATATTTAGACGATTCTCACCGTACTTTTAATTATGTAGGTTTTGAACAATAATTTACATTTAAATGAATTTTTTCTTACAGCAACAAGTACAACAGGTGGATTCTTCAATCCTATTTTAGCAACAGCACTCACATTGGGATGCAAAGGCAATACTTATGTGGAACATGTCGTTGTTTATTGGTTTGGATCTATATTAGGAGGCTTCATTGGCAGATATATATTTGATATGCGTCATAAAGATGAGAAATTTAAATTAGATTAATTTAATGACCATAAGAGGAGTGTCTGAAAATTAAGCATTTAATTTTAATGAAAATTTAAATGTCTATTTTTAATAATATATGTCTATTTTTGTCTATTTTTATATCTCTATAATAAATATCTATTTTTAATATAGACTACTTTTAATATTGCCTAGTAATTGTAATATTTTAATATTGTCAATGAGAGTTAAGTAAAAATTTATAGCTAAAATTTGCTCTGTTTAGAACATATATGAAATTAATAACGTCAAAGTGGTTATTATCATAACAACTTTGTGATATTCCTGTATTTCATATTTTAAATGAGATTTTATTTCTAGTCAGACTCAGAAATAAGAACATAATTTGTAATGAAGATTCACTGATTTTAACAAAAAATAAATATTTTATTTTATTCTTTTAACTCTAATAATAAATAAAAAAATGGTGCTATTAATCTGAAACACAGAAAGCATCAAAATAAATAATATAGATGTTAATACTTTAATTGTTTTAAACTATACAATCATATTTCATAACATTAAAATTTAAAAAATTTAGTGAATATTTTATATATACAAAGTATCTACCAGCAATCAATGTAATTATCTTGGATATAGCATGTTTTGTATGTTAAAAATATTAAAAGTACATACAAAATAAATTTAGACTCAAACTGTGTTTGTATTATATGATAAAATACAAAAGGATACATTGATTTTAAGAATATATAATTTAATAAATGTAAATACATATTCAAGTACATTAATTATGTATTTATTTTTTTCTTGTTTCATCTAAAATTTCTCCAGCATTTAATTTTTATAATTTTGATATACTCTGGTCAACGAATTTGCTGCATATGATCATACAAAAATTTCTTTTCAACTGTGTTTGAAGAGTAGCAATCAGAAATATTCGCAGTGCCAATTAATTAACTAATTCCTAATTTTTATTAAAAATAATTGAAAGTATCATGCACTAAAGAAAAGAACATTTACTTAATGAATAAGATATTTTCAATAAATTTACCATTGCAAAAAATTGTTTTAAATAAATAACCTGCAGCTAATTTTTGTTATAGGAACAGATTGAGAGCCTATTGCATTTCCCATTTTAATGCAAATAGGAAAATTAATGGAATTTTAAATCTTTCTCCTTTCTGTTACATTTTTCATGTTAATAGTTAGTATACTTCTACATGTTATAAAAGCAAGGTAACATCCTGCCAGAATTTCACGAGAAAGATTTTATGAAAAATGATAATTTAAAAACTCACTAGTTTCATGGGAAAATGAACTCACTTCTTCCAATGGGAATTATGATATAAATTCATTCGAATAAAAAATTTTAATTTGTAGCAAGCTATGTTGCTTTTAGAATTTAGGAATTTGCTTAGAAATATATATAAGAAACATTACTGCGATGCATGATCATTCCAAATGGATTATATTAATTTCTACAATCAAATTTACATATCCTACAAAATCATTGATTTAAATCATAAGTTAAATGGATGGAATTTTTCATAAATTTCATTGAAAACATATTATAAAGAAAGAAAAGTTATTACAAAGCTAAAAATTAGACTATCATCTTTTTGTACAGTAAATAGTTAAGATGATAATTTTTTTGTCAATTGAGTACATTCAAAAGAATTAGGCATGTGCATAAAAATATGTTATGTAGTTGTTTTCTCATAAAGCCCAATGAAAAGGACTGGATCAAATTGCACAATACTAAAGCTAATAAGTAAAAAAAAATTCATAATTTATATATTTTTAATTTAATTTGATAATTATTTTTAGCTTAATAAGGTTATTCAATGTTTTCATGGCACCTAATGAAATCTAAATAAAATAATATATAGAATCTCTAGACAGCTAATACTCATTTGATGCCTGACATCATAAATGGGCATTTAAAGAATCAATCATAAAATGTGTTTAAGCTAGCTCTTTTCTATCCCCCGTCTAGTTCAAAACTTGTATTTATTAGTTAGTGTTAATAGCAAGTTAATTGACAAGTAAACAGATATTCTCCCTTATAAAATTTATTCGTATAATATAAATATTCAAAAATAGTATGCATTTCCAAAAATATTTAAAACAGCAAGTAGTTAGAGATACAGTAAAAGAATATGCAGTTAAGCTTTAACTTTCTTAATGGTGCTGTTGGCTCGATAGGCTAAGTAAGTATTCCATATTAAGGCAACAGAGCTGACAAAAATAACTCTGAAATATAAAAGAGAGATTTATTTTTTAAAAATATTAATTTATTCATGAAATTGAAAGCGGTAATTCAATTAATATTATTAACTCTTACATACAGCTTAATCAATGGTTTTTATTCTAGATCTCCATACATGAAATCTAAATTTACTCTAAAATAATAATAAATCTAAAATTGATCTCCATACATAAAATCTAATATTAGCATAGCTGCATACTCTTTATAAAAAGAGACAAATCCCTCTATAAATTAAAAGCTATCTAGATATTCATAAAGTTTCAATTTAAAATTAAATTCTCAATAATATGCAATGGATTAAAATATTAGCATTATAAAAACGAAAACTACTCAAATGAAATGCTAATCAACTTACATATAGCAATGTACATACACTGGAAGAATGAAATAACATAAAATAAAAATCAATTGAATAGGAATCAGTTGAGACGAGAGAAAAATACAGAAAATGTTAATGAAACAGCAACAAATTTATAGAAAAAGAGAAATTAAAATGTTAGGTAAATTAATTTATTTTTTATTGCTATGAATAATATGCAAGAATATGAAGAATTTAGAAAGAGATGAATGTAAATTATGAACGGAGGCATTTAAACATCTGATGTGCAATGGCCTTATATGTCACTACAGAAAAATCCTGGAAAACTTCCAAGCATCCATCCCAACAAATGTGTATGCAAAGAGTAGAAATGCAACATCCTACTGCTTAATGGTTACAATAAAGCCTGAGTCTTTTTGTTCAAATAATTGACTGTGCATGGGAGTTTTGGGCACTGCATAGAGGACAATGATAGACCAGAAAGTTGTGGTAAAACTTTAACATCTACTCTGTATTATTGACTTTGGGAACAATGTTTTATATAGTGGACTATGTATGGGTCAAAAGAGAAAATAAACCTGGTAAATACTCAGGCACCAAACCTAATGAACTTTTAAGAAGATGCAACATCTATATCCCATTCATTTTTATTCAAAGAAGTCATAGTGAATTTTATTCAACATGGAATCTTTAATACTGAAGAACACAGTCAAGCGATTAAGTCATAGTGAATCTACATGGCAATATATTGGTGTTATGTAATAGACAGCTTAATAATTAATCTTAATGGACATCCTAATGATTGTATTTGCTTGTGAAACGGAAAGCCAAATATGTAATCTAACAGATAGACTAATCTTAATCTAAATGTTGTTGTAAGGCTTTTGAACAATTTTAATATATTGCTTTCAATGATTATTTTTCATAGATAGTGGGTCATACTTTCGATTCACAATGAAATAAGCTGTAAAAACTCTTAAGAATCCACCCTAATAAAGTAAACTTGTGGAAGATAGAAGTGCAGTATCTAACTCTTGCAATTCAACAATGGACAGGAGTGTACTTAGACATTTCATTCCAAAGAACAGTGCAACAAGAAAGCAATGCTGAGTCTAATTCACATGTATACATAAATTATCAGCAGAAACTTGCATAAGGTTAGATACCATTTTCAGATGCCTAACAACTGAAAGCCATTACTAAAATATTTAACATTTACTGCATTTTTGAATTACAAAAGGATTAAAAATATTGTGGGTTATATTTTTATATTACAAGAATCGAAACCAGGAATATTTCCACGAACCTACTCTAAAAGCAACTATATGCAGAAAGTGAAAGAAAACACTCTTGCTATAATGTGTCTTGGTTGGCTTGGTTTTTGCTGAACTGTCATTATTTTGACCATGAGTGCTAATTAGATGGGACCTACAGTTTAAAGTGGATTCCAAACCACTACAAACATTCAAACTCAAGGTAGGATTCAAACAAACTAACTATTGAATCGAAAACAAGAGTACTAACCATTTTTATGCAAGACACATAGTATGTCTTACATAAAAAGGTTGAAAAATTTGCTTATCCAAGGTAAATCATAATGATATGAACATTTTCCACCTTTATTTCAACTGGCAATTGTTGAATGCTTATTTTGACATAGCTAGTTCTAATGTCATAAAAATAGTCTAATATCATTACTACAATATTAATAACATAGTTTCTAACAGCCTCACATGAAAGCTGAACTAATGAAAATTTTTTGGCCGATTTGACATAAATTGAGACAAGCTGATATCTTTTCCAGTAGAAGTTCTGAGCTCTCATTTTCAAAATACATTCTCAGTTAGCATACACAGGTTTAATAGAAACTTCACAAATTTGAATTTTATGACAAACTTAAGACAGAGAAATGATATAATTCAGTACTAATTACCATATTTCAAAAGCAGACAGATAAGGAACTAGATTTCCATTTATGTAACCATTTACTTCTTGTTTGAAAGATTAGATACTCTACAATCTTGCATCTAATTAGTTCAATCTTATCTAGCTACAAAAATACATTTCAAAATATGTTGTTTTTATAATTTGAATGTAATTTTTAATTTATTTTGTTTTACTTATAATGCTTTAAATTGTTCTGGCTTGACTATTCATTTTGTACATAAACATTGAAAAATTATTTAATACATTTCATCATTTTTTTCAAATTGAGTTAAATAACTTGAGATTAATAATAAATATTACAAAATTTAAAAAAAATGGCATTTTCAATTAAATATTACAATTGAACTATATGATGACCATTACCTTCCATAAAAAGGAATGACATAAAATGTAATTAGTTGTGCAGCTGGCCATATCTATAAAATACAAGAAATAAATAAATTAATAAGTAAAATCTTAATTACTATAAAATATTTAATTCCTAAATAACTCTTTCCACCTTAAATATGTTAGGGATATTCTTATTTTTTTATGAAGGAGTATAAATATGTATAAACATAAATTGCTGTTAGATATTCTTAAAATGCCTATAACATAAATTTAAAACCTCTAGTTATAATTTTTTGGAAATACTCATTTTGAAACAAACGTTATTTTTAGCCTTGATAAATTTTGTAATCGCTTTTTTAATATTTCAACAGATCATCTATCACTTACAATTAATACTATTTTAAAATACCAAAATTTTAATATACGAAGTTTAAAATTATGACATTTTTCAATTTGAATTTAAATACTTCTAATAATAGCAGAAATGTAGTGCTAAAAGTTGTTACTAAATAGATGAGTGTAAATTGAATAATATATGGATGGGACATTGTTCAAGAAAGAAGTTCATTTCTTTAGCCCCCAGAAAATGATTAATATCAAAAATTATTTAGTCTTACTTTATTCCCGAATATTTAAAAAAATACACAACATAATAATGAATTTGTCATAATTTATGCTATATTATACTATGTTCACATTTAATAGACAACTTCAAACTAAAGTAGATTAAACTATAACATCCTTCCTTTAAGAATCTCAAGTAGGAACAATATAAAAAAGCGAATAATGTAGCATACTTTCAGTATTAATGTGAATTTCCTTTAAATTACTAAAATATAGCATAAATATAATTTGGAAATTAAAATCGTTAAATTTGGCTAAAATTTTATTCTCAGTTATATGAGCTTCATCATTGTTTATTTTATAATGTAGTCATAAACTCAACAGGTGTTATAGCTTTCTAGAGAATAATTCTTTTAAGAATTATCACTGAGTTTACAATCAAGAAATTACTTATTTTTTATATAAAGTTATTTTTCCATTCAAAAGTGCAACTTATAATTAACTATTTTTATGATACAATCATTTTTAAACACAAACTATTTAATAGCACTGAACTTAAGCAAAATCTGGGATTTAAAAGCATTAAACATTCATACAATATTTTTAAAAGGAATGAGTCTATTACAAAAAGCAAATGCATATCATTGAACATAGTTATTACTCATAAACTAATATTTTTAAAGATTACACATTTTTTACATTATAATTATTTTTAAAATATAGCTTTTAAATTATTTTATTAATCAAAGAAAATAAATTATTGAATTTATTTTTTAAAGTAACTAGTTTTAATATATTTCATTAGTAGAATGCATAAGTGTGAATATAGCTCATAATTCCATGTTATTAGAAAATATCTTTATATAAATGCATAAAAATCCTTTCCATAAAAATTTATGTATTATTTTACTATCATAAATTATTAGAAACTAAAATAATAAAAAAAGAATAAAAATACTATTAGAAATTATAAGAGTTTTTTCTCTATTTCCCAGATATTTATAGCATACAACCTTATTTTCATTTAAGTTTGTGTGTTACAGATAATATATATTCCAATGAAATATAACTATCTCATTCAAGTTCAGTAATAAATAACTAAAATAAGCAATATTTATGTACACAATAATCACTTTCAAAAATGTAATGTATCTATAGCTTTTACAAATATATATTATTAAAATATAATTAATAAATTTGGCAGCATTTAAAATTAGAAAAGGAAATACAAAATGCAGATGCATGTGGTCTATGATGTTTATCATTTATGATATAATTAAGAACATATTTCACTATATAATAATTGTAAGAAAAATTGAAAAACCTTATCTGTCAATTAGATTCCACAGAAAGGAATACATTTCTAACTGTTATGAATGATTAAAAATTACCAAAATCATGCAACATGTAATTAATCCAATCCAGTACACTAAATTTATTTAAATAAATGAAATGTACACTATAAATGTAACTGCTTATAAAGAATTTAAGTACAAAATAAATAGAAAAAAACGAAAAGCAAATGTTTTTATTAAAACACTGAATCATTATTAAATAAACTTAGATATTTAATGACTTTGATTAAAAACTATTCAAATTTTCACAGTTCTAATTGTTTACAGTATAAATTCAGGCATAAATTCACAAATACGAAAGAAAAAAACTATATGTAATCCAGCAGTTGATTATGGTACTGAAGACATGCAAAATTTTAGAAAAGAAAAATTATCAAACAAAAGTAACTAGGAGCTTACAAAGCAAGTAAATAACAGTAGTAATGGACACAAAATTGTAAATAATCAAATATTTCTAGTTATAAAGGGAAAAAGAAAATCAAAACTATAAAATGTTTAATTCCTAATAAAATAAACATGTTTTCTTACCCTATAATTTTGTTTCAAAATTGTGAAATAATCCTGAAAAAATAATAAGCATATAAATTTTTGTATTAAAGAATTTATTATATATATATTTAAAAAATAAGCGAAAGATTTATTTTACACATCACCCATTGAAATTTGTAATTCTAAAACATTCAAATAACAAAATGATAAAAATTAAAGAAATATATTTTACCAGAAAAAAAAGAGATAAATTTTCAAGAAATTTGGAAGCATAGATCCTAAGAAATTTCTCTCAGTACCCAGATACGCAACTGTTGGCAATATCACTTATATGCCTGAGCATTGAGTTAAGCAGAGATTCAATGGTATTTATAGGAACAGATATTCATGCAGTTTTAACAAGATGCATTACTCCATCAATCAGTGATTGGTAATGGTAATAAATTTAGCACTTGGTAATCATAGACTACATGTTTTTCATTGGTGAGATGTGAAGATGTAAGCCAGAGATACAGCCTAATACTTTCTATATCAAGGAAAGTCTATAAATACTGAAAACATCCAGTCACAGATTATCCTGCTGAAGTGATCATTTTACAGGGCTCAGATACAAGGTAAAAATATGGGCCATTATGCTTCTGAAATGTAACAACTACAGTTCAAAGTGCGTTAATGAGAACAAGAAAACTAAGATGTGAATTCACAGGTGCTGTTTATCATCATTCTAAACAATGAATAAGAATGGTTTGTTTGTTGCACAACGGTCATTTTTTGCACACGAGGGCTAATCAGACCGGGACCTACGAATGAATAAGAATGATAGTCAGATACATCCCTGAAATATGCCTAGTTCAGAATGATGTCAAACACAGATGCTCCATCATGATGCTGTAATGAGCACCAGGATTCACCTTAAAATACATTATGCTGTCTTGTTTTTTAAATGAATGATTCCATAGTCAGCACAATTTTGGAATCTCAACTGATACTAGTAGCAATACCATGATATAGATAAACTGTAATTTGATTTCTAGTAAAGAGTAAACCTGATGGTAATAATTTCGTCAACTTCTACAATTTTTCACCAAGCAATAATTCTCTAATGTAATTTGTATGAAAAACCTACTGTACAATTTCTTTATTTAAGTACATTATAGATGTCACTATTATATCCCATTTTACATAAATTTGCAGATGCTAATCATTTGCATATAAAACATCCTTTCTCCGTTATTTAAATTTCCTATGTTTAGTATGTGGAATTTTTGGTTGAAATTTTAATATGTGTGCGTGGCTACAGTATATATATAATTTAACATAGATTACTATACTAGATTCATTCAACTCAGACTTATTTAAAACAAATTTTTCTATCATAATTTTTATCAAAAATAAAAAAAACAACATTACAGTTAAACTCTTAGAATCATGCTTTGCGCATTACAAAAATCAAGTTAGACAATACACAAATACATTATGTTACAATGAGACCCCTCAAAATAGACTAAATAGTTTTTAAACATATCTGAAATTGCAAATTTTAGAAAAATTAATTGATACCTACATGTTTCTAAAATTTCACTTATTTTTCAATAAAATACAAAACATTAAAAAAATAAATAAATGATAAAATTCTTCAACCAGAAATATAATCAGTTAAATTTTACAATGTGTTAAAACATAATTTATGAAAATGAATCACTTGCCCGGAGAAATGGTTATTTGGTATTAAATGATTCACTAAAATTGGCTACAATTTGAATGATTTCCAAATAAATAATAATGGTTAATTTTATTATTCTACTCACTAAAAGATACAGTGGGATACGACATGCAAAATTTGATGATGTTTTGAAGCAAAACAATGAATGATTAAATCACTATTTTAAAACATTTTCAGAAATAGAGGTTTAAATATGTTGCAAAAGTTGATTTTTTATTTTACAAAACTTTCTTAAAATATTTAAGAGAAGAAAATAGTTTCTGGGGATTGAAAATATAAGAATAAAACATTAAATATTTTTAAACACAAAACAAACTTTGAACAACTATTGAAAGATAAGTTTATAAACTGTTACCACAAAATTGATTTTTTCATGTTTCGGCAACTTAACTATAAGGGAGGCATATCTTGATTTAGGGCCTTTAAATAAATGTTATGGTCTTACCTTATTATCTTTGTTCATCATATTAGGGAAAGAGATTTCTTATCTTAAACATATTCATCTGTTAAGTTGAGAGCCTGTCTTAGAAAATACTGATTCCAAATATGGCTTTAACAAGAGCAAAAGTTTTATTGAATGAACTCCAAGGGTTCATAAAAATATGGACAAACGCCTCCAGAGTCCAGATGACAAGCCAACTTACCAATTATAAACTTACGTCAAGAGCTATACACACCAATTAATTAAAGAACAATTTGATTAAATTTATCATACAAAGAATAATTACACCTGTATCTGCAATTGAAAGCAGAATGACTACAAACATCCATGCTGGTCGTGGAAGTCAAACCAATGAGCTGAATTGAAGGTAAGAGTGCTAACCATTCTGCTACCAGCTTGGCAAAGCAGTTAATAAACAAAATTAGTGTGTAGGATTTACTTAGAAGTAGTGGAATGAAACAGATGTTGAAAATCTGAAAAAAGCTGTTCCTATGAATGACTCACAGTGCTCTAATGTTTAACTACAAAACTAAAACTGTTCTGCAAAACTAACTGATGGCAAAGTACTCAGCATATTGAGTAGCAAAGATTTCTTTTTCAAGATGTTTAACTTTAATTGTTAAATATGCCAAATATTTTTAAAGAAATTAATTAAATTGATCGTCCTTTTCATTATTGCTGAAAGATATTCTACAGATAATGAAACTGCTTCAGGAATTCGATATACCATTTATGCATACCTGGAAAATTATTCCCAACACTATAACAGTTCCTTGTTTATATGTTTAAGGTAGAATGTTAACATATGATATGGTAGTTCTGCTTCTCAAGCCTGAATTGTGTTACTCCACTTGCAATTAGTAAACTGTTCATAAGACATATTAGGGTATGATTAAATTTTAGTGAACAATTCAGAAAAAAATAATGATTATATGAAAGATAAAAATACACTACAATTAGCTGTTTAGTAGAATTTCAGTTAAGTAGTAAAAAACCATGCTTTGGAATATAATCATATACAGTCTCTCTATAAAAAATTGTGTGTCAAATCTGGATATTAAAAGAATAGTATTTTATAATATTTTATTATTTTTTAAAAATACATTTTCTTTAAAACAATGGAAAATGGGAATGCAACAGTATGCACTTGCTTAAGCCATAAATATTTTATTTATAAATATACTACATTTACACTTTTATAATGTAACTCTTATAAAAATGTTTTAAAAAAATTTCAAGAGAGAAAAAATATTCAGAAAATAAAAAAAATTAACTAATGAATGGTACGCAGTAGATAACAATTGCTTCTTAAAGAGCAGGCATACAAATTTAACTAAAAATAGACTTTTTGATAAAAATGAAAATATTTATTAAACATTATAAATCTTAGTAAAAAGGAAAAAATAATATTCATTCATATCAGGAGTAATTGAAAAAGAAGACTTTTAATAAGTGGATCATGAATTTAATTTTTTAATTAAGTAGTATACCCGATGAAAATTTTGCAAAGCATATACCAGATTTTTCTATATCTACATAAATTAAATAAAATGTATCTGTGTAAGAAAATAAATATCGCACATAATTTTTAAAAGTTAAACTGAGAAGACACTGCAAGCATTATTTATACAAAATTTACTGTATACTTACTTCCTTCATTTTCTTTTTAATTGAATTCCATGGTTGAAATTGCAACATTCCAGCAACAATAAGAAAACTAGCAAGAAAAACAGGAGTAAAAGCAGCCTGAAAAAACAATTAACCAATGAATTTATATTTTGATAATTTTTTAATAACACTAATAAAAAAGTAAGACAAACCTCTCCTTTCATAGAGAGAAAGTGCTACTCCACAAATGATTTAAAATACAATAAGGAATATTATGAGTGAACAATTAATAACTAATTTACATATTTACCTGATTTTATTTCACATTTTCCTAATAAATGAACAACAATTGACCATTATATATATATATATATATATATATATATATATATATATATATATATATATATATATATATATATATATATATATATATATATTGATGTAGTGTAATCAAATATCTATAAATTTGATTTAACATATAGTTTTAAAATAAACAGAGGCATTAAATTTGCTGATGTGGCAAATGAATGTATTTATGATATAAACGGTAATCATATTAATAATATAGAAAGCTCTATGTTAGAATTTGAATATAAATCTTGAATAGTTATAACTTGAATAAAAGGATTTAAACGAATAATTTTTAGAAAACATTTTCAAGAAAATTAAAGGATATTTATTTTAAATAGCAACACTATTATGATTATTTCTGTTAAGTTTATCAAGCAAACTTGTTAGGCTTTTAGTTGTTCCAATATAGTTTTCCACATTTCTTCAGTGAGTTTAAGTTTTTATTTAATATCAATGTTTTTGTATTTTCTGACAAACTACAATAACATCAAAATTTAGCAATAATATGAAGAGTGCTGCTTGGTTTTTATAATGTATATATAAATAAAACTACAACTATTAGAGTATAAATAAAAAAATTCATGTAAATATTATAATAAATATGAGTTCTTAATACAGACCCCAAGAAACTTATAATGAAAGAAATACTTTTCCTGATGAAAAACAACTGTCTGCTTTTACAAAATATTATTTTTTAACTATACTTTTCTTCACATTTTTGATAATTTTTTTTCTATTCATTTTGATATTAGAAAACATTAAGGAGAATGACTTCAACTGTTACATCATGCATCAACAATTTTCACATATTCATTATAAATAATAATCACAATCTAATTCAATTTTTAAAGGAAAAAATTAAAAACACTTGTTTTATAAATAACAAATTTAAAATGTATTAAATTTACAGATATATTTTTATGAACATATTTAATAATTTTACGTATAACTGATAGGATTTTTTTTTAAAAAATGTTTAATTTCTCTTATCTAATTTATGCCTTTTTTATTTCAAAACTTAATTAAAAATATAAAAAAGAAAAACTAAAATATTTGCAATACTTAAGAGTTATATGATGCAAAATCATTTCAATAATTAAAAGACACATATAGTATACTTATTTACCTATAGTATGAATCACTTTCTCAAAATTATATTAATCATGGAATAATCACTTGTTAAATTTAAAAGACTCAATTTTAATGACAAAATATTTAATTTGATATTTAACTTAAAAATTTCCTAAAAATCAAAATTTCAAGTTTTGTTAATATTATTCTAATCCATAATTGTTCATGAAAGTATTCCCATAATTAGCATAAAACAAAAAATGATAGGGAATCTAAAAATTAATCTGAGATTTATTTTCTTGAAGTCAAAGGTCAAATTAAATAAATTGGTCCAGGATTATATTGATAATATACAAAAATCTATTAAGTACTGTGAATTGTAAATATTATTCAATTTTCATAAAGGTATAGAATAATTTTATAAGCCAAAAACAATGTATCACAGCAAATCACAGCAAAATTTTCAGATTCATTGGGTGACAAATTCAATAAATTTGTTAAGTTTTCAATTTGAAATCCTTTGAACTACAGAATAGTTTTGTTAAATACTGACACTTACTTAATAAAATTACATTACAGAATATTCTTTATAATATTTTATAATTAAAGTATATCATATTATAGAGAGTATGAATTTATACAGATAAATTTCATATTTTATCACTTAGGTCATTATTCTTAAAAATAAAATGAGCAGTAGCTTACTAACAAATATCACTCAATAAATTACAACTAAATAAGAAAATAGCAGTTATTCAAAACTATAATAAATTTATATTCCAACCAAATAATTGTTGTATAAAAAATAAAGTGGTTGAAAATTAATAATTAAAATATGATTTCCAAAACAAAAAAATAAAGAAAACAAATTACTGTTTGTATATAAAAAGTATACGTATAATTTAATATGTGTGAATTAATACAAATAATTGTTGGAAATAAATAATTTTACATTTAGCAATTACAACTAATTTTTTTGACTAAAATTAATGAATTTAAAAATAAATTAACAATAAATTAGTGAACAAGATTACAAGTTTGTAAATAAACAAGTAAATTAGAAGCTCAAAATTAAATTTCTTATATTATATCTCAAATGTTAGTAATTTTTTAAATATAAAACTTAAATAAAATTAAAAGTTATCTTAGTTTAATGGGATAATTTTTTCATTAATATATATGATACACAATATTCAATACCATTACCAGAATTATATATAACCACTGTTGGCATTATCAAGAATCATCAGTGTAAATATTGGAATGGTTATCAACAAACTCATTAAGAAAATTATAATTATTGTAAGAATTCAACCTTTATTATCTCTTGAACTATAGCCATTTTCATTATAATTGTTGTTTTTATCTACATAATCGAAGTTATCTGTGGAATATTTGTATCATGATCTTCATTAACAAATTTTGTGCTTTTGTAATATATATATATATATATATATATATATATATATATATATATATATATATATATATATATATGATTTAGATATTATTTAGATATTAGTAACTATACCATAAGGCTCTATTATTTTTATAACATGAATAAATAATTATTATACCAGCAATTCTAATATTTTAACAACATCAAAAACATTATAGTTAAAAAAAATTTAAGTTGCAAAATGGGAAAACCACAAACAGTTGTTGCCATTCTAAAAAAGAAATGAGAAAAGCCAAGAGATCTTAATTTTCTTATAAGACATACTTGGAGTTATATTTCAGCAAAATTATATATGTTCACACAATGGTAATGATATAATAGTCTTCTTTATTACACAATAGGTTACACTTCAACAGTCAGTATATTCTCAATATATGTCAAGCATTCAGTATATAAAGAATATGATCTTGTTTCAATGATTCACCAAACAGGATAATATGTCAGTCATGTACTGCTAACTTTGATACCATATAAAGTGTCTAAAGTATTTCTTAACATAACATTCAGACTCTGCATTTTGAGGGCCTAAAAAGACTGGCTTTTTCTTCCAATGACAAAACCTGAGTCTTAGATTCACTTTTGTTATATTAAGCAACACATGAATAAATTTTTTTAATTTTTGACAATACTAAGAGTTGACTTTGAGACAAATACTTGAGAATTTTGCATTGAGATTGCATATATTATTTATATTTTATTTACTTTTGTATTAGACAGTATACTCATTTTATTTATTTGAAAACTTATGTGTTATAAATGTCAATAGCAGCAATCTAGAAATTTCTTTTAAGGTATAATGAAATGTTATCAGAGGGTTTTTTGCCTTCACCTAAAAAGATTTAAAAAACTGAAATTCTTAAAAGCTTTTTACTTTCATATTTACTTATTTAAATTTATCCAGAGCGTGTGGTTGTACACACAGAGAAATATGAAACAAATTAAACGTTTTACTGTAATTACTTTTCAAATTTGAGGAATCACTTTAGTTATTAAATAATAATTTCAAAGAAATCAAGTTTTATGCAAATCAAACAATTTTTTGCTCCATTTACGTGTTTAATACTTTTACCAATTTTCTGCACTAATTTTAAACTTCTCCTAAATTAAAAGTTTTATTTCCCTCAGCAGTATTTTTTATTTGCACTGTTAACTCTATCAAAATTATTTCACAAGAAACTGTTCAAAATTTTAAAATTATTTTTTTGTCATTTTTAGCAATTTTTTTTCAAATAGTTATAAATATATGATTATAATTATAAATTAAAAAATGAATTTATTTATAAAATAAATTAAAGCTATTTACTTTAACAATATTCAATAGATATTTGCTGTTTTTCTCTAGATATTTTGTGAATGCATTATATTGTTCATAATTATGATAAAACTTCATGGAATAAACTCTCAAAGCATTATCAATTCAGCTTTCTGAGATAATCTTTGTGTTTATTTGATTTAAAATGTTGATACTTTTCCTACACATAATACCTAATTTATATTCTATGTTAGTAATGGATCTTCCAGCTTGTTTTAGCTTTATTTTTTAGCTTCTTGAAAGATGGCAAAAACTATTAGCTTCTTTTAAGTGTTAAATTAAAATTTGACACAACTTTCAAGACTTTTCCTTATGGTGTATCCTGCAGTCAAACAAATTTCATTCACCTACAAAACTTTTCACTCATATTTCCTCATAAATGAGTCTAAGTTTAAACAAGAGCATAACATTTTCAAATAGGGAAAATTTGCTTTTGTTGGGTAAGGATTATTGAAGCACCACTTAATGAAAATAATCATATCCATATGAATAGCAATCTTTCAGTATCAAAACAAGCTGCAATATTTCTGTTTATTTATATGTTTAAAAATAATAGCCAAAATGTATATCTCCCTAAATCCTACAATAATATATGGAATCAATGATGAAGATTTCAACATCAATTTCTATAAGTAGGTTTTCTTTTATTAAATGATTCTTTAATTTTAACAAAAATATTAGATTTTAAACTAGAGAACATTTTTTAGCTTGATGGGGATTACTGATATACATCATAAAATCAAAATCATCAAATCCCATTTGATTGCAAATTTTTAGAATCAATTTTTTAAAAACAAGTAGCAATATTTCTGTTTAATATATATGTGAGTTATTTTAAGTACACAAGAAAAAAACTTGATTTTTCAAACGAGGAGAAGTTTTTTTGACTGCTAATAGAATGCAAGACCATATACACTCTTATTGTTTAGCATGGATAACTGGCTTGCATTGTTAAAGCTACAGAATGCTGAGATCTAATATTCACTGAAGATAAATCAATTTGCCATTATTTTATCTTTATTATCTAAAGTGAATCAAGTTTTGAAAAAGTTATTTATATGGACAGAGCATGATATCATTTGACACAAAGTCTTGGATGACTAATTTGGAGAATACTTTTAGACTATGAGTAGGCCACTGGAATGGGATTTGCTCTTGACTGCTCTATCCTCCTTGAGCTCAACCATTATGATTCATCTTTATATGGCACTGTTAAGTACATAAATTACACAAATAACTCCAAAACCATTGCTAAGCTAAAAAATGCCCATAGAAAGTAACTGGAAGTATTTATCTAGTTTTGCAGAAATTTTAGTTAAAGCCACATTATAACTTTTGACGGCTAAAGTATTAAGCATGTCATAAGCTAAATCTGAATATCTATAGCTACTTTTAAAGTTTTTATAACTTTTTAAATTTTTGTTTTGGAAAATTTTATTTTGTATAGCATAGTTAATACTGACGTTCTATAAGCAAAACATAATTTTTTGTTTTTAAAATTGATTTCAATAAAGTATTTATTCTTTTAATATTAGTTATTGCACAAAATTATAGTACAAACCTGATCCACACACATTTTTACAAGACCAGCGTTTCTACCAAATCCAACTACATTTTTTTCTAAAATGGTATACCATACACGTAATACTGGAGCCTAAAATCAAAACAACATTTCAAATAAGTGAGCATTTAACTGTACGTATAACTATATAAAGAAACTGTTTAAAAATTAATTTCAAAGTTATATTGGAGATTGGGAATGTCTAAAATGTTAAAACATTGTATCATTAAAAATGCATTTTTCATTAAAATTCATTTGTTACATTCAAGATGAAAGCATTGTTTACAAACCAAAAATAATCTCCAAAGTTTAAAAGAAAAATTTGAAAATTTTTGAACTCCATTCTTAAAATAAAAAATGAATTTATTGTAAATATGCACCATTTTAAGTTTTTAATTTCATTTTTTAAATTTTCAGCTATAGAAACCCTTGACAGATATATATACACTGGCCTCAAAAAGTTAAGGAGAACAACATGTTTTTCGAAATTCACCATAAGAAAATGACACTAACAAAACAATTTATAGTTTATATAAATGATAAAAATGAACTTTATGCAAATTTATGCAAAAAGGTAGCTATAACTTTTTTTATAGTTAAGAATAGCTATAAATGAATGATAGAAAAATAAGCAAATATGAGCCTTTCGTAATTATGTGTGTAACTTTTGTTGATTTATAATTTTTGTTAGCAGTTTCCTTAACAATAGGCAGTAGGGTCCCGCAATATCTGAGAGAAGCCGTTTGATCGATTCATTAAGGTGGTGGGTGGTCGAATGGATGGAAATGGGGTTATCACAGGCTGATGCTGCTAGATGCCTTCATGTGTCTCGCAGAGTGGTTCACCCTCTCTGGTTTCAATATCAAACTGAAGCTTCTGTATCCAGAAGACATGTTCCAGGACGACCACGAGCCAAAACACCTGCAGACTATTATAGCTTTTACGGTCCAAAGGAGAAGAAGAATTTCTGTTCCACAACTAGTGGCAGACCATTCTGTAGCATCGGGGAGAAGAATATCTGCTTGAACGGTACGAAGGCGTCTTCACCATGCAGGTCTCTATGCAAGGCGACCGGTTGTGTGTGTACCTCTCACCGGACGACAAAGAAGGGCTCGCTTATCTTGGGCAAAAGATCTTGGCACACGCATCAAAACCTTTAAAGCTCTTATGAACAGATGTGGAAAAAAATTTGCATACGCATACTTCTTCTTACTATATCCTGCACTTATTCTAATTTTCCACATTTTGCTTCCTTTCATTTTGTGGTTGCTATGGATGATAGTGTTATCTATCCTTAGCAATCGTCCAGCAGAGTATAAGAAATGATTTTCTTTTACCATTTCTGATTAAGAATATTTTTCATAACTGATTAGAAGAAAAGTTAATGTAGTATGGAATAACACTAATGGGTCATTGTGCAGAAAAGTAGATTACTGGTAATATTATCATTAAAGGAATTTGTTAAACAGAAATGAAGTAAATTTAGCTTTGTACAAAAAATATCACTAATCAATATTAAGGCAATTAATTAATAAGCAGTTTATATAAAAATGAAAACATTTGAATTAAAATAGAGAAAATTTAATATCAATATTAAGAATGCTTATATTTTGTGGAATTCATGACATACCATTAAATACAAAATAATGAAATATTTCAAGAAATTTCTGTGTTTTTCATATTTTGATACTGATTTTTTATATTCTACATTAAGGCATCATATTAACACTGCTCCTGGAAATTAAAACTGCCTTTCTTGCTATGTATAGACTCATATCTGTATCTCATAAATTAGTTTTCAAATATTTCTTGTAAATAGAATTGATGATAACAGTCAAAACACCATTTTAAACTTATACTGTAGATAAAAAGTCCCATTTTGTATACTTGAACATCACACACAAATTTTGAATTTTTTTAAGCTTGTACATTAAGGATATAACAGTTATTCCAATATGGTAAAGTTAGAAAATAGTGTGGTCACAAATTTCTACCAAAAAAATTTTTTATGACTTTCACTTCCATTATCATCACAAAATGCTTCAAATATATGTAAACTAAATTTGGTTTCTGATTTTTTAATGGAAAACCAAAAATTAAGAATACCACAAAAATGGGAAAAATAAAATAATTTTTAGTTTGTCTTACTAAAGTTTATTACAAAGCTTTTATTACAACTATAAAATTAAATACACACCTACCTGGTGATTACTCAGATGAAAAAATAAATTTAAATTTAAACACAAAAATTTTTTTATTGACTCGTAGCAGCAAAATAAATAAATAAATAAATAAAATAAAAAAGGGTTGTAAAAAAATAAATCTAAACTGGGTTGCATAGCTGCTTAAATACCTGACTCTTGATACAAGGCAGATATTTGATAAGTCATGGAATCTATTAAATTACTAATATCACTCAGTAGTAATTTTTCTAAGCAATAAAAGGTCATAAGACAGGATGTATATGTAAATACTTTATTTTATTTACTATGATGAAAAGTGTTTAAACTTAATCATAGACTTTAAAAAATTTAAGAAAGCGTTCATTAACAAACCTTCAAAATTATATAAAAACAAGAGATTGAACTGTTCAAAATGTTTAAATAAACAGCTAAAAAAGATATATAATTAGAAAATTTTGCAAAAAAAGAGACAGAAAAAAAAAAGAGAAAAATGTTTGATATTGAATTATTTGCAAAGGTACATATGAAATTTTTAAAAGTGACTAAAAATTTATTGACTTTTACTATACTAAAAAAATTATCATTCTTTTAGAAAAGTTACTTTTTCATTAATATTTGTAATTCACATCTTGTATTGCAAGTGTTCATCAGAAATTTTAAATTCAATAGGTAAGTTAAAATAAATTAACTACAACAGCAAAGTATGCTTTTAAGAATTGGAACATAAAAATTGATACAGCATACAGAATTTTTGTATCCAAGATTTTTAAATCAAATTTAGTTAAGAAGTATATATATCTGCATTAAGTCCAGTAGTGGAATTCCTGTTAATTTTTAGCTCAAATGAGAGAGAATTACTAACAAAATTCAGTGTATTTTACGAAAGCTAAAATTATAACCTCTGGATGCTTCTATTCTTTTCATCTTGTTGTAAATGAGAAATATTTTTATTTGAATTAATTTTGACCATTTACAGTTTTATAAAAATTCAAAAAAGCTGTATTAACTCTTCCAACTTCAGTAGTTATTCATATGTTTCTTTGAATTTTAAATACCATAAGTTTGTTAAACATAATTAAACTGACAGGCTTATTTTGGGGACTTCTTTTATTCGTGGTTAAATAAGTTTATACTGTATAGAAAATAATTTACGAGTTAAAAATTTATGTATAAGTAGAATTACTATTTTTAGTGTGTATGAGCTATCAGATATCTTTTGCTACATTTAATATAGTTAAATATAATTGTGCTTAATTTTAATTGAATATTATTAAAAATTGGCTACTTTTCTACTTGAATAGTTTTTAAAAGAGGATTTATATAAATTAAAATTTTTGCATATTTCTACTAAATTTCTTTTATACCCATACAAAATGTTCT
Organism: Latrodectus hesperus; assembly: GCA_037975125.1. NCBI lineage: Eukaryota > Metazoa > Arthropoda > Arachnida > Araneae > Theridiidae > Latrodectus > Latrodectus hesperus. The sequence continues at coordinate 8,065 of JAJQOW010001333.1, read as the reverse complement.
TATGCAAATAAAGATTACCAATATTGCCAGCATAATATAGCATAAAAGTCCCTGTAACATAAAACTACTCTTGGAGTCAGAGGAATAACACTGTTTTTAAGCTATATGTACTTTTGTTGTCACAAATCCTCAATTTTTCTTTAACAAATACATGATGAATGGGAACCATTCAATGAAGAATAAAGTATTAGCATAAAGGATTCTTGAATCAGTTTTTAGTATAGAATTTATTAATAATATTAAAAAATTTGTACATTAACATATATAATAAAAACATATACATTTTTTTTACATCAAATTTATCTAAAGGTAAATGATGTTTGTCAGATTAAGGCGAATTGACTTTTAGCAAATATTTTGATTCATTATTGCAAAATTTATTATTCTTATTCTAGTTACAGAAATTTAAAATTATATTTGAAATATCATTACAACAGAATAAACATGAGAGTCAATTGCAATATCTTGTACTTCCTACAAATATATTTTTATTTACACACATATTAATATTTAAGCATGCTTTCTTTCTTCTTTTTTAGGTTTAAGAATTTTTAACCATTTAAGCTAAAAATAAAAATTTTTATCATCCCCTGCTGGTCTACTCTTGTAGCATCAGTCTATTTGATTTTTTATTGAAGTCCAGAGAGCTAATATTAAGAACAGTTGATTATATTTTCAATTTTGGATTCATTATATATCGCACTAATGTTATTTAAATTATACACTGAAATTTTTTCTTGATGCGCTTGGCCTTCTTATAAATACATTTTTGGACCTAGTATTAACTGTAAGTACACCTTAAATTTGTGGGCTTGATGAGCCACCCAAAAAAGAGATTAATAAGATGACATTTACAAGTTAACTAGTGATTTTATTTATTTTGTAACCAACCAGTCGAAATTATTCCTTTAAAATTGCACGTCAGGCCCCCAATTTCTTTGCTTATAAAACAAAGTTACATTTTGCAGCAATGTTTTATTCAAATGAATTTTTTAGAAATTTTCCCTTAACACAAGGCTTCATTTATTTATTCTTGTCTTATAATCAAATCTCTTATAGGACGAGTTATCAATTTGCTCATTTAAATAGCTGATTTCAATTTTTCAGTCATTAAGTGTTTTGTTTACATTGATTACTTTTGAAATATTTTAATAAAAAAATTCCTAATATAGACACATTTACATAGTTTCTTTAAATTGAAGCTTTTTCAAATATAGCCTAAACATATTACATTTTGTAGAAATCTTCCAATTAAATAATATGTTAAGAAGTATGCAATTGATAACTTAATGTCAGCTGGTCTAGCTAAAAAATGAGAGATTCTGATTGTTGCTAAGGACAAAAATTTAAAAAGGATTTAAGCTATATGTAGGAGTTAAGAGGAGATGTTTTAAGCAGGAAACAAAATAATTGCAAAAAATATTTTGTTAATGTTATAAAAACTAAGAGAAATAGACAAAAGATTAAATATATAAAAGATATTTGTCACAATGGATTCCAATTCATTTATGTGTATCTTGGAATTTCTGCAGCCATGACTATGTCCAAAATTACTTACAAGTGGAAAGTTGTGATGTACATCAGATTGCTTATAAATTGTCTTTTAGAGAGTATTCAAAGTTTTAAACTAAGCTAAAATCTGATGTGAAGAGGTAGGCACATTTATTGAATCACCAATATAAATTAGGAAGAAACATATTTTTGGAGGTAGAATAGAACTGCTGATTTATATCTCTCAAAAAAAAAGTATTTATTTAATTAGAATTGTTGCTGAAATTTAAAGTTCACCAGTAAGAACAAATTTATTAATGATTCTAGTCATCTATATTTAGTAAATTTCACTTTTGATACTATAAGTCGAAAAACCAATGAAATCAATGTTGAAATGAATTATGAATTATAATGTTAAGCAATGCCAGTTGTTAAAGATTTTTTCTAAATTAAAATTAATTAAAAAATGTTTAGAACCTATAGTGTCTTCAAATGAGATTGAAGAAGTTAGCTAATTTTGGACACCAATGTAAATTAAAATTGAGGAATGTATTAAAGAATTTGTGTTGGAAAAATCAAGAAAAATAAAATTATAACTTGCAATATTTATTTTTCTCAATTAACTTAATATTTTTTCTTTGAATGGAAATGAAACAGTGGTTGAGTATTTTTCAATTGCAAAAAAGGGGGGGAGAAAATTTCAGATTGTCTTGGGTGGAAAAATCCATGCTACACCACTACATGAATGTAACAACTAATAAGTTAGTTCAATAGTATGCTGAGAATTGAAATTACCAGCTCAATATATTTAAAAAATGTTCTACAGAAAAATTTTCCATGAACTGGCAGGCCATAGAAGTATATGTCCTTGTAAGCTTTGTTATGGAAGTACTGCTAAATGAAACTTAATTTACAGTATGGACAGAACAAAGAGTAGTAAAATTATGATAACAAATAAGAAACCATTAAATGACTTTATACACCAGTGTATTCCTTTTTATCTAATTTTAAATTGAGCCATTGATTTTTCTGCTTGAATATAATTTGTCATCAGCACAGAGAAAAAATGTTACCTTAAAGGTCAAATTTCTACAAACATAATTCAGCCTGTCATATTATGACACCAATCCAGAGGACAATACCTTAAGTAAAATGATAGTGAGAACCGTTTTAATAGATGAAAGATTTAATCCATCAAATCATCCTTGAATGTATTGATACTCCTGAATCCTTGTCAGTTGGGATTTGGTATGTAAATGCTAACAACTAAGTATTTTAAACATGCCTAGCACAAGTGTTATTTTACCCAGTAATACTACTAATGATTTTTAAGGTGGGCATCACCGGCAAGTTTATTAAAATCTGAGCTTTCCTAAAAATATGTTATTCACATTATAGATTTAGCTTTCTCTGGGGTCTTCTACCCAGCTGTCTTTGTGTTTACTCTGACGTTTCTAAAAGATGGATGCCACTGCTTGGTTAATTAAAATCTGAGTTTCCATAAAAATGTTATTTATATTATTGATTTAGCTTTATTACTTGGTTATATCTTGCCCTATATAGTTTTATAGTGATGTTTTTTAAGGAGTGTGCCCCTGTCCAGTTAATTAAAACCTGGTTTTTCATAAAAATGAATGTTATTTATATTGCTGTATTTAGTTTTGTTGCCCAGTTGTCTCATACCCTAGACTGTAGTATTTAATTATTTCATATTTGTTACATAATATGTAATCATTGTAAAATCAGTTTCTAGTTAATGATTTTATAATTTTCCTCTAGTAATTATAATCAGATAATCAAAATTTTGATATTTGAAATTCAAAATAACACAATATTGCAAAGTTTAAAGTTCAAGTTTGAGTGAGGTCAGATTTTGAAAGCCATATGTTGCACAAGGTGACATAATTAGGTGGGTGAGACAATTCTGCACTGCTTGGGACAAAAATTTTAAATTGTGCCAAGCACATACCAGCTTATAAAATATTACTCAGTATCATTTTAAAAATTTCTGATATCAGTGACTTTTTCCTACATATTTTAGTCCACTAGTTTCAGCCATTAGCTTTGAAATTAGATATTTTTCTGACTGTATAAAGAATTTTCAGAACATTTCCATATTTTTGCTTGTAACATTAAAAATTCTTTTATATTCAAACTTTTCCTTTAAATCAATACAACAATGTATAATGACTATTTTAAGCTTATAAATCATTAATAAATAAATAAAATAATAATATACTATTTAAAAACATTTACCACATAACAGAAACCCAAACAACCAAATCTTGCCACACGTTGTAACTCCAAATCGAAAATATTACGTTCTTCAAGATATGTTTGCGCTATCACATCACTTGATGCCATCAAAATACCTAGTAAAGATTAATTACATGTAAAAATCAATAACAAATTATGATTGTAAATGAAATTTAAAAAAAATTCATTACTAATCGAAAAATAACATTTAACGGCAATTACACCACAGTCAGACAAATTTTATTATACAAACTTAATTCCCACTCAAATTCCAATACAGAAATTCAGACAAATATGCCAGTATCAAAATTAAGAAAAAAATATCATTACATATTATAGAAAACAAATATTTGTTAGAAGATACAAAGATATCAAAATAAAAATGAATTTTTCTTAAAATAAGTAAAACATATGGAAAAAAAGTTGAAATTTGACATAATTTTTTAATAAATTTGGAAGATGAAAATTATTTGGCAGAAAAATTGAAAAAGTAAAATATATTGAAAGAAACTTTCAGGTTTTGCACATGGAAAACATATTATGAAATATTTTAATGCAAGAATATTAGTTGAGATAAAAGTCATTTCATATTAATTAAATAAAAATTAATTTTAACACTAAAATCAAACATTTGTTTAGTTGAATTTATTTGCATTATTAAGATAAATATAAAACTAAAGAGTTTTTGCTGAGCAGTTTATATATATAACTTAATATGATACAATAATAAAATTTTTTAACCCTTCTTTCTTTACATAAAACTAATGAGATATATGTTTCTTAAAAATCAATGAAAACATATATTTTAAATAAAGATAATAACAATTTGCTTTGGAAATGAATTAACTTTATTTTTATGATGTTTGTTTAAATTATCAAGATATAATTTTTAAAGATAGTTACTACGAAATGTCATTACAAGGAAAAGAATTTATTGAATATAAAATTCAACATAAAACAAGCAATTAAGCACTCAGGATGAATATTTTCCTTGGAATACTTGAAGTGTTTGCTTATAATGAGTTGAAATCTTCCATTTAAAATAATTATAAAACAAAAAGAAATTCTTAATAAAAAAAATTAAAAGATATTTTGAAGAGTTATAGGAAAAATGAACTAAATATCCATTACTATTGTATTGATTTACATATATTTCCAGCTGTTTATTTCTGTATATTTAAAAGTTACTAAACAACCAAATGCCCCATAATTTTGAACCATATTGAAGTGACAAGACTGATACTTGAGGAGCTGGCATTCTCTCAACACCTCACCATATCAATAGAAGGATACAGAAAAAATGACTTATTTTACATGCCCCAGTTGCCATTAGTGCTTTCTTCAAGTGGTATAGAATTGGATAGACCAAGTATAGACTTCTAGGTCACAAGAACATCTTTCCCAACCTGCCACTGACGCCTCTATTGTTGTGTTGAGAAAATTACAAACAAAAGCAAGAATCTTAAATTTGCTTCTATGTTGGGTCCAGTTTAGCACAGAAAAGTCATTTTTTGCACATGAGGGCGAATTGGTCAGGGACATACTATTTAAAGTGGAATCTGAACCATTACAAACATCCAAGACTAAAGAGGAATTCAAACACAAAAACTTGAGCCACATACACACATAGGCCAGAACCTTAATCATTCTACTATCAACTCAACTAAATGTGAATCTAAGTACATAATTAAAAAGTTTTTGAAATCTTAACAGAAAAGAATTTATGTAATTATTTAAAAATAGTAGTTTTCAGATAGTTGATAATTATTTTTCTTCAATGAAATATTTTATAAAAAATTAAAATTTCACAGTTAAAATTAAAACTTGTAAAGTTACATTATAAAAATGCAGCTATGTTATCATAATTTATAAATGTTTTCCAAACAAGAAATTTCTTTAATAAAAAATGTTTTGAATTGAGATTAATTAGAGTTATTTCCAATTATTATTGTTTAGTAATGATGAACTGCTAGTATTAGTATATTTCAAAAGTCGAGAAATATTTTTTATTTCTATTTCTTTCTCATACAGCAATTTCAAATGTCAGAGAATTAATGTAAACATCATACTTCTCGGTTAATGTTCCATTCTCTGATATAAATATATATTTATGGAAATAAAAATAATGAAAAAAATTTAAATTATATTGTAATATTTTATAGTTATGACAAAAATTATGTGTACTTCTAAATCATTACTTATTTTTGCTTATGCTTAGCATACACACACATTTCTCATTTTACTCATATATATTTAAAGTTGTCATTCTCATTTAGTCATTAATTCAAATTTCACAAAACAAACTATACAGGTAAAATAATAAAAAAACATGGATTATTTGTTCCAGGTATAATTGTCTCAAACAAAATACTAAAAATAAAGAAAAAAACACATGTTTAAATTGCAATAAATTGAACTTGAAAACATACAAATTAAATAATAATTTAAAAAAATTAGATTAATCAATTATTATGGATTTAATAAATTTTATTTTTCAGTTGCAATTTACTAAATGAGAAAATTAAAACCTGTAGTAAGAAGTTGAGTTTTCCATGGATGAAATCGCAAATTCTTCAAATACCATCTTAATAAAGACTTCATGTTTACTCTGCAATTTGAACGTATATAATTGACAATAAACAAAAGTTTTGAATACAGATATGTAGAGTTAGATGACGGCACACTTTAATTCTGCATAATTTAGTGCAAGTATAATTCTTGATATTTTAGTAATATTGCACGGAGACTGATAAATAATCGAACGGTAAAATAAAGCAACGGATCTAATTAAGTTGAGAGGTAAAAAATCGATTCTTTTTTCAATTATTTTTATTTCGTTATTATTTGTATATTTATATCTTTCCAAGAACAACACACAAAATGTTATAACGAAAAGCTTGAAGTGAGTGCAGAAAAAGTGACATCAATTAAAATTTGAATAAATTTCCTCATGATTGATTGATTGATAAAATTAGGTTAGTAATAATTTGAACAGTATTTACATCGTTTCAATACTTCGAAATTTGACGCTTGTACCACTGTTGTAAAACTGTTCATTTTCTCAATGACTTTTTAAATTATTATGAGCGCTCCGTGGCAGAGTGGTCAAAGTATCACTCCGCTAATCGCTTGAGAGCGTAGGAGTGTGGGTTCGATTCCCACCGTGGCCCTGGGTGTTTTCTTCGTTATCTTCTGTGGTTGTAAATCTGTCATTGTGATATTTGTCCTATTATCGACGAAGAATTACAAGCGGATCTCAAGAATCAAGCATACAAGTCTGAATATATGTAATGTAATAAATAAAAAATTAAAATAAATTATTATAATTATTAAATAAAATAGATGATTTTTATGAGCCATTCTCAACAATAAGACGGTTCAAATGAATTTGAAATTTTAATTAAATCTGTATTTCTAAATATACCGATGAAATCTTCAAGGTTAGCATATCCAATTTATCAAAATGCAGTTTATTTGCGTGTCTGTGTGTAGAGATTCCATCCATTGGAATTTAAGCTGAAGCAATAATTTATTTTCATTCTGCAGAAATCAGCAATAGAGAAAAAACTGTTAGACAAAAAGAATAGTTTTTGATAAGCTATTAAGGAGACATTATGGTGATTTGTATTCACAACTGTGGAGTAAACGGAAGGAATCATTATTATATTGCAATCTTACCCTCATGTTGAGATTAATGAAACATAATAAAAACACTTTTCTGTCATTTTACATAAAAATAATCAATTAAGCATTTTTAATTATTACAATCATTATTCGTTGTATATTTTATCTGTGGCCTATGAATGATAGATTCTTCGGCTAATCAAAGGTGGAAAAATTCTACACATAAACATGTAAAACTTCATATAACAAATTGTATGTAGCTTTATGCAAAGAAGTGAGATATGTTCCCCTAAAAATATTCTATTTCTTTAAAAATAACAACTGTGATGCAATAGACACTCGTTTTTAGGTACTCATATGGTTCAGTAAAATAGTTTTCAAAGATGAAAATTCGGAGATTAGAAAATACGTTGTTAGACATTAAAATAAGTTTTCTCGTCAAATTTCTCTCTCTTTATAATTAAATTATTATTAGAAAAAATTGTTTAGCATGCATTTTACAAGAAACTCATGCAAAATAAAATTTCTACTACAAAACAATCTTTATTTTCCCTTCATTGATTGAAAAGCAAATGAAGTAATCGTTATTTTTTGTTTAAAATTAAATTTTTAAGAACGCAAATTTTCCACTCTTTGATGTAGAAAAACATTTCATTGCTTACTTCTGAGAAAAGTACCTCAATCTTGTTAATTA